>OY740765.1:125771836-125870899 GCA_963513935.1 Aphrophora alni | reverse complement strand
TCTTTTCAATTTCCCTTTCTTGATTTCTTCGTTTCTCTCAATCTTTAATTTTTTATAAATAATTTGTTTTTCACGTACTACATATTTTTCTTGTTATTTTTATATCCTCTCTGATCTTTCGTTTATACTTTCTTTTTCCTTATCATCCTCCTTTTAGTATTTCTCTGTATAGTGTTTTTATTTTTCTAATACATTCTTTTTTGTTTTTTATTCTTTATTTCAGTCTTTCTCTCTCTCCGTCTCTGTTTTCTCTTTGTATATCTATCCCTCCTCTCATTCTTTCTTCATCATTTTAATCTTCATATTGCTTTCATCCGCTCACACACTATTTTTTCTTTATTAATTCCACTATCCCGGTAGGTCGCATTCAAATATTTCTTATTTGTTATTTTTCTATTTCACCTGTTCTTGGTGATTCTCTTTTATTCTTTGTCTCTCTCAACGTTGTCGTCTCTGACCCTTCGTCTAAGTTTTCCTTCGGTTCACTCTTTCGATGTTTTCCTTTCCCTCTACCATTTCTATCTCTTCATTTCCCTCTCTGTTTCGATTCCTTCGTAATAGTCATTCTTCTCTCCATCTTTTTCTCTTGATCTCTCCCACAGACACTCGGTCTAATTTCATTTCTCAATCTCTCTTTAAATGTTATCCTCTATAGTCACACGGTCTTGCTCTTCCATTTTTATTTATCGCCTCTCTTTCTCCGTTGTGTATGCCTTCATCAACTCTTTCTCGGTCTCCTCCATTCATACTTTACTTCTCCGTTTCACGATCCCATTCTTTCATCCCCTTTATCTCTCGACTTTCTTCACTCTTACTTTCTCTCTGTCACTGTCGTTCCATTACTCCCCACTTGTTTTTTTTCTTTCTAGTTCATTTATCCTAAGCTAATTACTAATTTTCGTCTGCAGGTTTGTACGAGTTTTTAAAAAGACTACCTTGTACTTAGATTAAACTTGTAACAGATAGAAATCTTTACAGGATATAAAAGATGTTCTAACATTTTACATTAGGCCTCTAATATCAAATCTGCCGTACTATTCATACTGTGACACTGCAATCAGTTACAAGACTGTTGAAATGACAAATTTCAAAGTAAAATTATTAGATGTAATTCGCCTTGGATATAAACACAACCATCTGGTGTTATTAGTGAGTCACACTCATAGACACGTCACGACCCGAGACTATTAATTGTTCACAGATGCTTCGAACTCCTAGTTTTGAACATACGCATGGGAAAAAGTTAGTTCAATAATTTATTTGTAAACGTTTAAATCATTTAAAATTATTCACTTTAGGATCAATATTTTGAAAATATCCAAGAGTGAATGAAAAATCTATCAGAGAAACTTTTTTCGTCTTAACCCCTAAGGAACCCCTAGAAAACAGTTTTTGAAGTTTTATCATTTTAATAAATATAAACACTTATTACATACCAAAGAGTGAAAACAAATTACCCAGCAAGTTTATAATTACTCTCGTATTTTTCTCAAAGTCCAAAAAGGATGGAGGCAAAATTCAAAAAGATGTGAAACAAATTTACAAAATTTCAGGAGGGCCTAAAATCAAACTTTATTTTTCTAAAAAGTTGATATATTTTGGAAAACCCCTCAAAATTGGCACACGTTTTAAGGGTAAAATGAATGTGAAAAACGTTATCTTAAAACTCGGGACAAATACATACATTATGAGAGTATTTGGGGCTTTAATTTATGTTTTTCCCCTTTTTCTTTAATGCTATGTTGTCCGAAATGTCAAGTGTCACTCAAGATAAACACTTTTAGTCTTTTGATAATGTTTATTCTCTCTAAGGGACTCACTGTAGTGAGTGGCAATCACGAGGGATCCTAGATGTATCAACACCTTTTATCATGTAGTCAGGTTAGATCCCTATCTTTTTCATTTTTCTATCTTTCCTCTATTCACCAACTGTTGTTATTATCCGACATTGACGATATTAGAGCATTTGAGACCTAAGAACATTATGTTTTTATTTTCTTCTTTTTGTATAAAACGATGATAACCAAAACAAACTTCTCCTTTAAATAAGAAAAATAATATAAATATTTTTACAAACACTTTTACAAGTTTGCCACTGAAAAATTAAAATCTTGATTTTTTACATGCTGTAAATGTTTAACTAATGTATAAACTTTGTTTTGCCCTTTTATTTAAGTATGATTTATTTTCTTTTAAATAATTTTCATCAGTATTAAAAGAGATTTTTAAACACTTTGGTATGTAAAAAAATTTACTATTTACACCAATGTTAAACTTTCCATATGTTTAGACGTTATTATTACAACGTAAAACTTCCAGTTAGATTATATTTCATTAGCTATTCAAAATTTCTAAAGTTATTTAGTAATTTTATAAAGCTATTTGCCTATTTTAAAAACATAGCCTAGTAGAAGTGATCATTATTACAAAAAGCAGTACAATTCTTGCCCACCGAAAGAGGACTCGCCAAACAATTTTCTGTTAGCTACATATAATATTTATTTTATTTTACAACCTAAACTAATTTTCATCTCTTTCAATTGGGGTGCACAACTACATCGAAAAGAGAAGGGATTTTAATAATACGAACCAATCACAGACTACTGTAAGGGATGGGGTGGGGTCGACGTTGGGATTTGAAGAAGTGTAAATACTATAAAATCGATATCAACTTGAACCAGAAGGATTTGCGTACGTCGGGTTTTATTAACACGTTTATTATGATTTAAAAATTCATGTTTCTAAATATTATATGATGCAGAGTTGAAGGTTATAGGAAGGTGGTATGGATTAGTCATGAACACACGTGTTGAAATAAAAATATTGGTTTACTGTCCACCCCCTCCTCTCAACGGCGTTATTATTGTTTCTTTGAGTTTATCTGTAACCTTTATTCTAAATTAAAAGAAGTTGATGGCCGCCATCATGGTACGTACCCACCTCATCATACAATGTTTACACAACCAAATCTTCTAAATGTCCAACCAGTTTCTAAATGTTTTTTACAGTTTATTGGTCCTTTTTTTAAAAGTTAAATTGTATTGATGGATCAAAGAGTCTTATCCAGTAATTGTTAGTTAGTTTAAAACAGTTGTTTCGCAAATTTTCTAAATTTCGTATTTGTTTATATTACACTTTGTCGACGTCAGCTGAACCCTAACGAGCCTCGTAGATATTAAAAACCGTCTTTATTCACTGTCGGAGATTTGACGTGTCTATAGGCATGTTTGAAGGAAGTTCCACTCGTGTCGGTGAACCTGACCCTGCCATGCCGGATTTCATAATTTTGCAAAAATTAAATTTTCTTAGGTAAGTCATTAAAATAACTTCGCTACTTGTCGTAGCAGAGACGTAGGTTTGGTACCATTAAATTGCAGAATTGAAATCTGAAAAAAAAAAAATCTAATTAAGTATGTTACAAGATATGATCGATAAACTGTTTAATAAGGCTACCATTTTGACATTTTGAGTTTGATATTTCTGAATTTCAATAGGGTCCTACATGAGCACACTAATTCCCTATACCTAATTTCATGTAGCTATCTTTATTTTTGCTGCTGCTATATTGCTTACGCGTAGAAGACAACAATGACGAAGGACGGACACCATGTCAAAAATTACTTTTTTAAGTTTCTTGAGAGCATGAAATGTGAAGATCAGTCAAAACATGAAAGTCTAAATTTTTTACAATGACCAACCTTACCCTATCGTATACTGGGTAAGTAAAAATATATATAATTACAAAATTAACAAATATGATGTTTTAAGTCTCGACATATAAATGGTAATACACTGGATAGCTTCCTAGACCGCCTGGAAACCACCTTGCGCAATCTTAGAGGAGCTATGCAAAGACTCAAACTCCAAATCACGACTCTGATTTAGTAAAACAACTGAATTGAAGGGAGAATAACTAGTCGAATACATCTCTCAGATAGACCTAGCTCTAAAAACGTAGTGCGGCAGCGACTAAGTTCTCAGCTCCAAATAACTCTAATATCGATGTCACTCGACCGAGAGCCGTACGAAGCTTCAACACAGTTTCTGCGTAACACTCACCATACTTGCAATGTGTTTTCACTATTATTCGTTTTTCCAATTAGAGCGCTTCATGATAACTAACCTCAAAAAATAAAGATTAAAAAAGAGATAAATAAAATGTTGCTATGGCAACAATGAAACAATAGCTTCCAATTTAAATCAGGAATTTTTTATTGAATCATTCCTTAGTAAGAAAAAATTAAATAAGAGTCATTTTTCAACAAGATCGACCGCTAACCCCATTATAGTTTTAATATACGAGAAGCTCAGCTCTAAATAACAGGTCTCCTGGCTGTTGGATAGGAATTAGTGGTCTTATTTTGTGGACACCAAGAAAATCCGTTCTGACCCACTGGGGACTTTTTCTTCAGTAGTAACGTAAGGAATATGTTTTATGATAAGGTAATCTGATACTACGCCATTTAAGTAAGAGAGAAAATCACTGCCAACACAGCAACTGTTACTCCTGGAATGATCGACCGTACCTAATTGGAACTCTACTATCGGCTAAATGATTGCAGAGCAACTGGAAGTGGGATGTTATATTTTACGTCTAAATCATGGACATCTTTCTCGATGACTCTGTACTATTACGTTCACTTATTTGACAACAGTTAAAAACAAAAATTGAGTCTGTAATACGGTATCCCTAATTTCATAAACTAAATAACGAAAGTTATGTATTCCCCGAGGAGGGACCCAAAAGCAAATTATGTATATGCAGACAAAGCCCGATTTGTGCTCAAAGCAAACGAAGGCACAAGTGAAGCTAGGCGTTGAATAGAGAAACTGCTCTTTCATTTCCGCTTAACACATTATATTTAGTAAATGACGCTTTAGAGTAACGTTTACCGCTTTGAGTTCTTCTGGTTGCAAGTTTAAGAGTAATGTCGATTGTCAAACATGTTTACAATACATCAGATTTTAGCAAGGGCTTTATTTGTACTCTTCCTGTAATCTTTGATTAACATAGCAAAGTGTGTACTTTCTCAGGTAATGAGATGAAACTAAATGACATGGTCCCAAAGTACATAACAGAGTCCCGGAAAAGCTCGACACTCTTATACTGTCTTCTCAAATGGATTAGTTTATTTTATAGTATAGTTATCTAATTATTATGTCGGGATAATTTCGGAAAACTGGCGTTCCTGAGTTTCTCGGGAAGGCTTCAATAAAGTGTCAGATATAAATTACATATATCTAAATGGGTAAGTTACCAAAAGGACAACGTCAATGACCACCTGTTTAACTTAGAGACGTGTGCAGTTGCTTTTATAATTAGAACGTAAGTCCTCCAAATTAAGTTGTCATATTTAACTCATTAAAGCCTAGTTACCAAGTTTACCTAGATTGGTGTTTAGTCTGGTTGGGAATAAATAATTTTTGACATTTTAAAGAAATTGGTAACCACGTTTTCCATCCTGAAGGGCTAACATGGGTATTAAATCCCTACCCAAGTATTAAATTAATTATTTGACCCCCAACGAACCCTAACGTGTTGCAGTGTAGAAGTGGTAGTCGGTGGATAGAGCCAAGGGGCTTTATTGCGGAGACGTATTACCCTCTCCATTATAAAACGGATCCTTTTACTTACCTCAGTATACAAAGTGTAGGTTAAGTTTGGTGATCCTCAAACATATCAACCTCCGTTTTTGTACTGATCTTCACGTTTCATAGACTCTGAAAAACGAAGAAGTAATTGTTTCCGTCATTATTATCTCCAAGCAAACACGGTAGCGACAACAAAATAAGATAAGAAAATGACATTTAGTACAGGGGACTATAGTGAGCTTATGTAGAACCCTTTGCCATTCAGAAAAAAAAAGTTTATTATGTCAAAATAGCGACCATTTCCAACAATTGCTCTTAATGTCTCGTGTATTGTTCAACTTATAACACACAAAATTATATCACAATATGCAAATTTTAATTCTACATTTAAATGTACCAACATTTCATATCTCAGATGATTACAAAATTGTCATTAAGAACACTAACATCTCTTTAAAAGGCTACAATCTTTAAATCCATGAACCAGTCACCGACATGAGGGTACCGAGAAGAGGCTTCTTCACATATTTATGTAGAGCTTTGAATCCTAAAAATGACAAAGACACTGCTACGAGCGAGTTGATCTACCAATACAATTTAATATTTCCTACACGGTCCAACATTTTTGGTCATTATTTAGTGGATCTGCTTGTATTACAACATAAGTTACGATGGGCGCGTTTGTTGTAATATATATATATATAGATTGTTTAAAAATCTATTATATAATATTCAATCAAATTTCAATTAATTTGTATTTAATTAGTAGTTAAAGTAACATAACCTCAATTAGTATAATTGGATAGCTAACCAAATGTTCAAAGTTAGTAAATATTCCAAACCTATTTGATTATATATGATGTTTACCAACAACTCCTGTTTTCCTACATATCTACAATTACTAATCAAACAGACGGTCATATTCATTAACGAATAGTCTGCTATTAATTAAAAGAATATGAGTAACAACAAGGTTCAGTTACCAGTGGAACTGCAACGTAAACCATGGTTGTAAAAATACTAAATATTCATAATTTGCATTTATTTTTTGACTAGCAAAACATTACACAGTTTTTAAAGGAATCAAAATGTGTATATTTAATTACTTTCGCAGTATACAAAATATAGGATAGGTTTGAGAACTGATTACGTTTTCGTCAGTAGATAGAATATAGTGGTTCTAGCGCACTTTGTGAAAATTTGTCTTTGTAAAAAAAAAAGTTATCAATTTCAATTAATAACTTTCTAAGTAAAATATTGAATAGTTCGAAAAACAAATAACATTTGAATAAAATTTGTAATAGTAGACTCTAACAGTCGCAATTTAAGTTGAATTTCTGTAAAATTGAGTATGTAAATAACTTTTATTTTTGAATCCTTTAAAACGACAGGAAACCTTTTTTAAATGGTTGGAAAATTTGAAAAATGGCCGTAGTATTAAACTTAATTTTTTTTGTGTGTGTTTTTAATTCCTATACCTGCCTCTAATAACGTAATTGATGCAGTTTATGATCTGCACACATTGCTACTAAAATTATTGAAGTGTTTAATCGGAAAAATATATTCAATAATAAAAAGAAATTAATTCACGTTCATATGATAAAAAAAAAATTCATACTTAGCTAAAAAAATATTGTATTCAAGTCCCCTATGATATTTTTCACAACGTTGATAAAAGGCAAAGCTCCTCGCGGGCAGCATCTCCTTTAAAGAAAATGATAAAATCGAAATAAAAATAGAAAATTATAGCCCTCGAATAGCATGAGTGTCAGAAGAGAATAAGTGTTGGTCAAGATAGGAAAGAGGGTAATCTAACAAGACATAATGAATAAATAAATAAATATTTACTTTAACTTGTGAGAGGACATACCGTTATAATATAACATGAATACAATTTCTCACAATTAACATATTTCAAAGACAATGTCCTCATCTTCAGGACATCATATCATCTTCAGTGACGCATAAACTACAATTATCAAACTATAACTATTAACTATAATAGTTATATAGAGTTTGATACCATGCTTTGTCTGCAAAATTTATCTGTTGTCAGTTTATAAGCTTAGAGACAAGCCATACCCCATGTACTTGATTCAATTTTTCGATATTTTATATCTCCTTACCAACTTTTAGAATTATAACAGTTGCTATACGCCGCCTCTTGAGCAGAACTATATCTGTCCTCTTCCAGCCAAAACTACAATAATCCCATCAACTGGTTGAGCCTCCTTTAAGCACCCATAACGTCTCGCTCGATAATTCCAGCCATTATGTAATCCGCGTAACGTACAAGGAACGTGATTTATGGCAAATTCATACGTAGAACAACGATATAATAGATGTTTCAGAGATCGGGTCCGAGTCCCGTCAGCTACGATTTTCTTCGCATTCAGTTCATCTGTGGTCTTATATTTTAGTTCCTAGTCTCTCAAGTAGCTCCTGAACATTAGTAGTGGATAGTGACGTGTCTTAAAGTTGTTCTCCAATGCGTTAAGCATGTAAGTCCACCTGACCGAGTTTATCGCATTTTTACAACCAGGGTAACCAGCATAACTATCTTCCTAGCGTAATAGCTTCCTCGCTAAGGCGTGTCGAACGTTCTCACTATTTCCCTGATTTCATAACTTCGGACCCTCCCTTCTTAAACCCTTGCTGTAGTTCGGAGAGATCAAACATGAACAAAGTTTATCATAACCAAAGCAAGAACAGTGGGGATAGCTCCGTAGTCTGTTTAGGTTTAGTATGTTTAATTAAAGGTGGTGAGTCTAGACCAATGTAAATCCTTACCACCATTGATTATTCAAACTTGCTTGTACGATTTAATATTTGGCCATTTACGCATCTAGTTGTGAAACAAATTTATTGGTTTACTCTTACTGTTACTTATAATTTTTGCACTTTCTGTATTTTTTTGAAATCTTGCTGGTTGAATTCTCGTTGATGTAAAATAGGTCCTTGTGTTGACCTAAAAACGTGAAGAGAAAGAGGCGTTTATTACGATTTTTGGGTTGCACACAACAGTATCTCGATGTGATTACCACACATTATTCGACTGAAAAGCTATATGTATAGTTATATATATATATATATATATATATATATATATATATATCATTTTTAGCTAAATAGTTTTTCATTCAAAAAAATCTAATAACCCTCATGCATTTATTATAGTGAGTAAGGACGTAGCTAATTAAAATGGTTACTATTTTAAACAGGTTTTTTTTTTTTTTTTTTTTTTTTTTCAGATCGTGTGTTATTCAACATGGAACACAATAATTAGATTATAATCAGCTGGTACATACATATTATGTGTAAAGTTATAATTTTAAAATAAAACTATGACTATTTTATCTAATAATAACAAATATTAAAATAATATATATCCAATAACGTCTCTTCAATTAGTAAAATACGTTTTTACTTCCACAAAATTTAAATAAAATTAATTTATATTATGCTAATAAAGTGCACCACTTTAGTAACTATAATTAAAATTCCTTTCACCTTTTACATTTTGAACATTGATTTTTGCATTTAATCAAAAAGGAAAACCAATTGAATTTTGCATTGTACCTGTATCGAATTATAAATTAAGAAAAACAATGAAATACAAAGTAACTCTTGTGTTCAAATGACATTTGTACATTATTCAAGTATTGGTCTAATCACTTTAATGATAGTTTTGCGTGTTCAAACCGATTTCAACAAAACTTTTCTATTGTTTTAGAGCTTACACGGCAACATTTGACTGTAGGTTTTATTTGCTGTTAGTTAATTCCATCGACAGAAGTTTCAAATCATGCTGTTTTTGTGCTATATCTTTTTAAAGTCGAAACAGTTTTTGTGTTTCCAAATTTCAGAACTTTTAACATAATATTCGATAATAAAAATATCCTTGATTTAATCTAACCAAATATACAGATTGAGTGAGGTAAATCTTCCAGTAGATATCCCTGAAATTATTATAGATACAAAACAAGTTGATAGATTATGAAGGGTAAATTTGTTTCAAACTGTTGTTACACCAGTTTCTGAACCTCGTAATTGTGTATATCACTAAATTTCTTTCTTGACGTTGGCTGGGTACTAACGAGCCTCGTATATGTGAATATATTAAAAAGTCTGAACTTGATTAGCTCGTGACAGTGTCTCGGCTCTGGAGGACCTCCAAGCCGTTTATTTATGACAGAGCACCACTAAGCTACGTTCATGTCGACTGCTCGACCTTGGTAGGTTTCATATCTATGAATATCACATTTTATTTGGAGATCACAGTCGAATCTACATTTTTGAAAATAACTTCGCTATAGTCGTTGATATATCCGGTTGGACAATTAAATGCATAATTGAAATACCGCAAATGTTTATCTAATTTAGTGTTATATGTTACAAAACACACGATATATGAACAAAAATATGTATAAAATGAAACCCTTTCTTAATTTTTCAGAATTTAAATACACTCTACCAAATATCATGTTCCTTTCTTAATTTTTGTAGCGACTATTGTGCTGACGTAGATACGATAACGACGACATCGACGCAAGGACGGCCTGTCGATATCATATTGTTGGTATCCTGAAGTTATGAAACGTGAAAATCACTCAATTGTTAGCGATTAACCAACTTGCACTATACTTCGTATATTAGGTAAATAATACTTTAAATGTGGATAAAACAATTAAGAAAATAGTTAGTTTAGGTTAGGGCGTAATTGTTTTAATGATAATTATTCAATCTTACAAGTTTTACATATACAAGTCTTTTGGCCTATGTAGTGCTCTATTGCCCAAACACGTGAAATTTCGGTAATGTCTTAGGTCTGTTCCTTAATTTTTGATAACTAAAAGTTTGAGGTTAGCTACCATAAGAAAACCACAAAATTTCAATTTTTGTCGTCAACACTTACTCAAACGATTGTGCTCAAATATAGTCTAAAATACCCGAGCAAAACATATTCGTCGCCATGTTTCAAAAAATTATTTAAAAAATAAAACCAAGACCAAGTACAGTGATTGGGCTGTTATAATAGACGTCGTTTCTCAAAATCGACTCTTCAGATTTCGTTGAAATTTTAGTAGAATATGAAGATTAACATTCCAGAGACACTGGTTTAACTGGTTTTTGACAAAATAAAAATGAGTCTTAATCATCCATATCAATTAGGACTTATGCTGAGGGCGTAAATATATAAAAACTTACTTCGACCTCATATCATTATCTTTATAACTGATTAGTGAACAAATTCTGTCAACTATTTTTTTCGTAAGTGTTTTACAAACTTATATATGTTTAAACTCAAAACGGTACTTGAAAACTTAAAATATTAATATCAATTTCGTTCATTTAAAACAGGAACAAATTTTCTGTGCAACTATACGTACAATATCTCTAGGAACCGATTAAGAGATTATTATAGCCCCCCACCCCTCCGCGTATTTCTGTATTTACTTTACTACCAGTTTTTTTACTTACCTGCTATATGAAGTATAGAATAACTTTGCTAATCGTCGAAAATATAGATTTCTGAATTTTTACAGTGTTTCATGGCATCAGGAAACCGAAAAAGTGATTTTCGACATGTCGTCTGTATTTTAGCACTTAGCGGCCACAAAAATAAAGACGGGAACATATTATAATTATTATAAACAATTATAATTGTTCAAGTAAGTCTATAACAATTTAATTATCAACGTATGACTTTTTAATAATAATGTTTAAGATTCTCATAATAATTGAACTTTAAAATATGTTGAAGTCGAAAATCTTAAAATTATTTTTAATAACTCACGTACTGGTCTAATGATGTTGAGAATGTAAGTAATAAAGTGTTTCGTCCTTAAGACAATTAACGCACCTGTGTGCTGATGCCCATTAAGGGTGAGGGCTCCGCTTGTTGAGCTACTACTTTACCCTTTACTGAAACATGACGACAAAGCAGACACTGAGGTGAAGCGTGCTCAGATTGCATCTATCCGTTTCATTTTTAATATTTTAGTAGACCAAGATCACCATGTACCACCTTTACACAATCAGTTAAAATTGCTCAAACTTGAGCCTCGCTAACGTAGAGCGTTTTTTACTCAGTTATTCGGAATCTTAAAACATAATTTGTATACACATTTATCTAAATTCTTTAATTTTATGTCAGATGTAGATATAGTTAATAGGTACTCTATCTCTTCAATTAACCCTTTTAATTCCTATTCGACGCACTTCTATCTTTAACAATTCTTCACCGTTTATTGTTGCAGATTGTGGGACTGTCTTTCCAATAGGATCAGGGAGAGTTCGAGTTTTTCCGTATCATAACCTCGACCGCAACCAAATAAAATCGATAGTTCAGCTCTCTCTCTCTCTCTCTCTCTCTCTCTCTCTCTCTCTCTCTCTCTCTCTCTCTCTCTCTCTCTCTCTCTCTCTCTCTCTCTCTCTCTCTCTCTCTCTCTCTCTCTCTCTCTCTCTCTCTCTCTCTCTCTCTCTCTCTCTCTCTCTCTCTCTCTCTCTCTCTCTCTCTCTCTCTCTCTCTCTCTCTCTCTCTCTCTCTCTCTCTCTCTCTCTCTCTCTCCATAACCATTCTAAATCCTGAAAGTATAGTAACTAAAACCAATTGATGGTAACTATCATGCTACTTACCTAGGCACCATCATATAATGTCAAATTACCAGATAAGGTTTTGTATAAGAGTTTTATTAAAGTAGATTTTTGTATAACGGTCTGAAGGAGAAGGTCAGGAAAATTCTGTGTGATCTCTTTCATAACTCACGTCAACCGCAAATCGTGATTCGTATAATAATGTAGGCACTAGAAGAAACTCTTTCTTCTTACAAAGTATCTACGTATTATGTTTTTAACAACAACGCAGTTTAAACATCATGTGAAAAAGATACTCCATCAGAATGCATATAGTAAGAATAAAAATTAAAAGTTGGGCAAGTTTCACAACAGTTAAAATTGTCCATTTCTGAAACATTTTCTGATGTGTGATTAAACTAGAATAGGAATTCTTACTAATAAAATATTATGAATAAATGAACAGTTCGTAAGTATTCTGGTTGCTCAGATTTAAATGCGTCACTTTTCCCATCAAGAGTGGCATCTGAAATTGTGCGTTCGAATCCCATCCAGGACAGAAGGTTTATCGTGTACAGTTTGGTTCCATCCAACCTGTGGCATGACCGGGGATGGTCCCACCATACATAAACGGTGGTTGGATTAAGTGGAATAAACGATAGTTGACATGAGTGAAAGTTGACGGGGTTAAGTAGATTCCAAATGCGCAGAAAATTTTCATTTATTAATTTATTTTATGTAGACGTATTAAAAAAAAAACTCTAGAATCGTATTCTTAACATTTTATCAATACAACTATTTCCCTAAAATCGATAATGCTATATCTGATTTTATTTTTACTATTAAATCTTGTACTTTGATTTTGTTGTGAATTCATTAATCAATTTTAAATACCAAAATTAATGTCGACAGTCTTTGCGACGATTGATTTTTGTTCATAATTACCTTACATTTAGCCTAATGGTTATCTTAACAGTTAAGCAGATTTAAATCCGCTATTTATATATTCGACCTTAATCGGATTTCAACCATGATTTATTAATTTTTTTTTTAGCGATCGATAGATCTTGATTAGAATTTCCATAAAGGCATTATCTGAAATTGTTAGTTTCTTTAGATTCTGTTATTAAGTATGGCTGTGTGAGACATTTAGAGCAATATTTGTGTAATGGTTGAAAATGTGGATGTTTTGCGTGACTAACTGTATAGTCGTACAAACAGGCGTTTAATATAAGTCAACCATAATATGAGATTAATGGTATAATTTCGTTAGGGTTTTGAATAAGAGTAGAAGAAGGGGTGGAGGGTGGACTGTTCTATGTGATATGTTTTACAGCTCCCGTCCACTGCAAATCGTGCTCTGTATAATAATGTAAAATAATAATTTGACTCCCTCTTAGAGGTCGTTCTTTGATAATAATACAAAATTATAGAAGTGGTCAACACACAGCGTTCTATATATTTCCTACAAAACCAACGTCAAATTTAAAATGTAGTTTTGAAAAAATAAAAGCACAGAATCAATAATAGTGTTGCATTAGAGTTGTACACACCTTATTAAGATGAACAACAAAAACAGCATCGGTTTTAAAGTGACTAAAAATTATTTTATGGGTGACATCGTTGTGCTTACACAGCTCATCATACAATCTAGCACAACCCTTAATGTAATAACAAAAATTAAGTTTCTGTGTATCAAAGAGTCTTATTCAATTGGGTAAGTTTAATTAAAACAGATGATACGCAGTTTTTCTTAATCTCGTAGTTTGGGTATATCATTACACTCGTGATACAGGGGTAGGCCTTATTCGTCCTCGTAAATGTGCATACATATATTAAAAAGTAACCACGAGCTTTTCTCGTGTCATTATTATTGCTCTAGCTGGCCTCGAAGCGGTACATATGTTAAGCAGCATCCAGTCACTACGATAGAGTCGTTGAGTATCTGGTGGATCTATTAACTATACAATTATCTCATTTTATTGGAAGGTCAGGCTTGTTACATTTTTAACAATAACTTCATTATTTGTCTTCGTAGACAGGTGAGGTTGGTACCATTACATGTAGAATTGAATTGTGTAATTATTTATCTATCTTAGTGTTATACGAGGAATAACACGAGTTATGAACAAAACACTGTTTAAAATGGCTACCATTTTAAAAATTTCAATTACATTTTTCTGAATTTTTAATATAATTCTTTTTCAATTTAAATACACTAACAAGTCCTTTATGCCAAATTTCATGTTCCCATAATATATTTTTTGTGGCCGTTCTCGTGTTTACGTACAGACGACATGCCGAAATTCACTTTTTCGGGTTCCAGAAACCATAAAACGTGAAGATCAGTCATAAAACGTAGGTGGAAACGAAATCTGAGGAAAATCTTAAGCTTCGTATCAGCCCATTATTCGTCATTGGAATAATTAAACTTGAAATTCAGATTATGTAATAAGCACCTAGAAATTACATAACATATATTTCGAAATTTCGAAGCATTAGACGAAGAATAAAATTAATGTTTGGCCAAGATACTAACTTTGAAGCAACAAGCAACCTACCTAGTTAAATCCTACCTTTAACCAAGGGAATAGGCATAACCTATTTGGATAAATTTAAGAAGTACACTAAAAGTGTTATAGGTTGAAGTGTCTAGGGGGTAAAATCCACTTCTATTTATAATAATAATACAGAGTACTTCGTATCCTGGTAGAGCAATAACTACAAATAAACAAGCTACAAATAACTACAAATACATATACCAATTAGTCAATGATATTTAATATAAAATGTTAGTTTATATATCAGTTGACAAATAATTAAATTATAGTTATAATTTCAGTAAAACTGAGAGACTAATTAGAGATTTACTCGCATACTATAACAATTATAATTAACTTAAAAAACATACAATTTATGATATTTAATAAACATAGAGATAAAATCACAACCAATATGAACAATGATTAATAACTGGGTCTCTAATATAACATGCAGTGAAAATATCATACCTTATAGACTTTGTATTTTGATAATATGCTATAAAGAAACAATGAGTAAGGGGAAAATAAATCATTTTAAATTATTATATAATATTTAATTACTTACGTGGTTTGAATATTGCTTAAAAGTTGCAGCATAAAAACGGAAACCAATTATATTACACAACATTGAATCATTTCAATATCAAACCACTATGGTAAGCGCCTCTCGACAAGTACTAAAATTTTAATTTTAAAGTGAACGAATTACAGAGCTTTGAGAGATGACTACTAGGTAACTCCCAACTAGAAAAGTTCCGAGTTTTTTTAATTAAATCTGTGTAAATTTCAGTTACACAGTAATTATTTCATTGCTTGCTAGGTGTTGAGATACTAGCTGAATCATTGTTCAATGGCAAGAACAGCTTTTTCGACATACATGAATAATATTTACTTCTAGGTTAAGTGAACTCGATTCTAGTGGTTTTGCTTCTGTTTTCGCGTTTTTATTAGTATAATTAGTTATGTTGTCTCATTGAAGCTGGATGTAGTGCCCGGACTTATGAATATTATATTTTCTTGGGAGTGTAGGGTTATAATTACACTTTAACTATAACTTAGTTATTTGTCATCGTAGAGGTGTAGAGTTGGTAACGTTACATGAAGAATTGAAATCTAAAAATTTATATTCAATCTAGTTCACATATTCAGTATGCACACATGACAACGAAGACGGACGAACGACTGGTAAAAACCACTTTTTTCAGTTTCCTGAAGCGATTAAACGTGCAGTCATTGTTTTTGAATTTACCAAATTATATTTCGTATACTGAGTATGTAAAATGTTAATTTTAGTGGAGTCCTTAAACAAGTTTTACTGTGTAAAATGAACTATCGATTGCCTGGTGAGATTCAACTATAAAGTTACCAGAAGTACTGATTCCGGATTTCTAATGGAACCTAGGATGAATCTGGTTGAATTTTAGTCAAGTTTTATGTTGTAAGAATCTAAGAACAAATGTTAGTTGTTTAAAAATAAAAATGATTTTTCCAAGAAAACTAAAATATCCTGTTTGAGCTTACAAAAATTTTACATACTAATGTAGTTAGATGTTTTGATGCACTGCTGTTTTATTTGTACTATTGATTTTCTTGAGATCGTTAATTAATTCTACAGCGATATAAGGAGAGAAATTTTAAATAATCGACAAAAATAACTTTTTCTAAAATTGGCAAACATTTGCACATACATTCTTGCCCAGGATAGTGAGGATTTAAGGATTTATGTTGCAATAAGTAGTTTAATGGCGGAGAAATTACGTCATAAATTAGAGCCGAGGAAACAGATTGGTAATAAATTCGAAAAGCTTGACGTCACTGAACGTGCGATGGTGGTTATCTTTTTTGATAAGTATTTATTTCTTACATTCACGCTACCGCAAGACTTTCATTTTATATAGGTACTGCGTTTATTATGTAATGATTTTGAGGTTTCAGCTAAGGTAAACTGTTGGGATGTACTATATTGTAAACGTTACCTCTTTTGGAATATAACAATATCCATCGGAGATTGTGAAGCGTTAAAATTTTACTGTAATTAATCTTCATTAATGGCTATAGTTATGATTTATTTAGGTTTTAGAAAGTCTTCTGAAAATAATGTTATTTAGCGATTTTTTATTACCTCCCAAAAATATCCGATCTGGTAATGTATTACCATTTTTTGTTATAACTATAAATAACTTATGTATTTCCATACAAATTTACAAGTTAGCTACTTGTTTCGTTGGATTATGGTGTCATCTTCATCAGTACAATGTTGATATTAGTCACAATGTTGCTTCGTTAAAGTTATTAATGAAAAACAAAATAAAAAAATATTCACACAAGCACATATAGTTGACACAAATAATAAATTGAAAATATTGCCTGGTATCGTGGTAAAACAACAGGGTTTGGACCTAAACTGATGTTATTAGTAGTTCAACATTTTTACATACAAAAAATACAATTTTCATAAAAATCTCACTAGTAGGAGAAAAGTAGGAAAATAGCTTTTCGCAAAAATGTTGAAAAGACCAGGAACGTTTATTTTGAATCTACTTCAATTAATTTTTACCAATATTTAGAGTACTTTTTTTCACATTCGTTTTCAATCTTTAAATGTCAGGACATATTAGTTTATTCGGAAAGTTATAAAGGAAAGAAATACTTTGAGTTTACCTTTTTTTTAAATTTGAGGCTAGGAAATGAACTTTTTTTCCCCTGTTACCTTTTTGGACTTTTACTAATGGGGAAAAATACAAGAGTAAAAATGTCTTATTACCTAAAAACTTTTTTCGAGTAACCGATATTCACCATTTGTTATGTAACCTATTTGATTGTTTGCTACAATAATAAATATGTAGGCGTCGAACCAATGTGGGTTTTGTTCAGTTAATATCATTAAGCAATTCTCCGGGTTACATTTTTATTTCCTTCTTTCCAAGAGAGTTATAAAGTATGACCTTAATACTGTAATAGTAAATTTGACTGGACTATTTGCTTCTGTGCTTCCAGTGTTTAACACGTATTGCTACAAACTAATCTTTACCTCAGTGACATATGAAACAAGTTATGTTTTTGGGCTGACTCATTTCGTAAGCCATAAATTTTTTAAATAGATATATATCATATTTGTAGTAAATAACAGTCAATCTTCTAGTCGCACAAACTTAGATAGATGACATGTTGCAATATAACTTCTAATATTATCACAAAGTTTGTTTCTTGTTTGCAAGAGTATTTACATCAATGTTGTCAATGTAATTTCTCAATGTTTCGCCAGATTTGAAAGTATGTTACTGGATGGAGTCTCTTTAACCCCTCTTTGGGAAAGTCAAAAAGTCGTGCGAAGTTGGCGTTGAATTGTGGGAAATCAATAGAAAGTCATTAACTGGCCGTCGGAAACTGTTCCCCTTTGATACGTCCGTTTTTATACATCTCTCTTTCCCTCCCCCTCCCCCTCGTCCTTGTGGTGTTTCTCTCCTTGTTGAATTGAACTTGTGAGTCTATGAACTAATATTGGATGACATGAAACTCCCCATTGTTGAATACGTTTATTCTTATTTATAATAATAGATTGGTCTGATTATTTTTGTAGAAGCATACTTCAAATAACTATTAAATCTATTGGTTTCATTATGGTACTTACCCTACCCTACCATACAATGTAATAGAAGCAAATTCTTTAAATGTTACGCCCAAACGTTGATCTTTTGATTATTGTAAGAAAAGCTAAGTTGTATTGGTGTATTGGTAAGTTAAGGCGTCTTGTCCAGCAGTATATATTTATTTAAAACAGCTGTTTCACAGGTTTTATTAACCTGGTAATTACAGATATTACTACTTACTTGACCTCGGCTAAGACCTAACGAGCCTCGTAGATATGGACATATTAATAAGTATCGCCTCGTTTCAGTGTTTCGGCTCTGGAGATTCGAAGCTTTACAACGGTGAAGACGTCAGAACTTGCTACGCTCGTGTCGGTGTCTTGACGTCGGCTAACCTCTAACGAACCTCTTAAATTTGTAGTAAGTCTCTACTCGCTTCGTCCCTGTCATTCAGTCGGTGAATGAGTCAGTCCTCAAAGCTATACTAAGTCTCTACTCACTTCGTCCCTGTCATTGAGTCGGTGAATGAGTCAGTCCTCAAAGCTATACTAAGTCTCTACTCACTTCGTCCCTGTCATTGAGTCGGTGAATGAGTCAGTCCTCAAAGCTATACTAAGTCTCTACTCACTTCGTCCCTGTCATTCAGTCGGTGAATGAGTCAGTCCTCAAAGCTATACTAAGTCTCTACTCACTTCGTCCCTGTCATTGAGTCGGTGAATGAGTCAGTCTTCAAAGCTATACTAAGTCTCTACTCACTTCGTCCCTGTCATTGAGTCGGTGAATGAGTCAGCCTTCAAAGCTATACTAAGTCTCTACTCACTTCGTCCCTGTCATTGAGTCGGTGAATGAGTCAGCCTTCAAAGCTATACTAAGTCTCTACTCACTTCGTCCCTGTCATTCAGTCGGTGAATGAGTCAGTCTTCAAAGCTATACTAAGTCTCTACTCGCTTCGTCCCTGTCATTGAGTCGGTGAATGAGCCGGTCCTCAAAGCTATACTAAGTCTCTACTCACTTCGTCCCTGTCATTCAGTCGGTGAATGAGTCAGTCTTCAAAGCTATACTAAGTCTCTACTCGCTTCGTCCCTGTCATTCAGTCGGTGAATGAGCCGGTCTTCAAAGCTATACTAAGTCTCTACTCGCTTCGTCCCTGTCATTGAGTCGGTGAATGAGTCAGCCTTCAAAGCTATACTAAGTCTCTGCTCGCTTCGTCCCTGTCATTCAGTCGGTGAATGAGTCAGTCTTCAAAGCTATACTAAGTCTCTACTCACTTCGTCCCTGTCATTGAGTCGGTGAATGAGTCAGTCCTCAAAGCTATACTAAGTCTCTACTCGCTTCGTCCCTGTCATTGAGTCGGTGAATGAGTCAGTCCTCAAAGCTATACTAAGTCTCTACTCACTTCGTCCCTGTCATTGAGTCGGTGAATGAGTCAGTCCTCAAAGCTATACTAAGTCTCTACTCGCTTCGTCCCTGTCATTGAGTCGGTGAATGAGTCAGTCCTCAAAGCTATACTAAGTCTCTACTCACTTCGTCCCTGTCATTGAGTCGGTGAATGAGTCAGTCCTCAAAGCTATACTAAGTCTCTACTCACTTCGTCCCTGTCATTCAGTCGGTGAATGAGTCAGTCTTCAAAGCTATACTAAGTCTCTACTCACTTCGTCCCTGTCATTGAGTCGGTGAATGAGTCAGTCCTCAAAGCTATACTAAGTCTCTACTCACTTCGTCCCTGTCATTCAGTCGGTGAATGAGTCAGTCTTCAAAGCTATACTAAGTCTCTACTCACTTCGTCCCTGTCATTGAGTCGGTGAATGAGTCAGTCCTCAAAGCTATACTAAGTCTCTACTCACTTCGTCCCTGTCATTCAGTCGGTGAATGAGTCAGTCTTCAAAGCTATACTAAGTCTCTACTCACTTCGTCCCTGTCATTGAGTCGGTGAATGAGTCAGTCCTCAAAGCTATACTAAGTCTCTACTCACTTCGTCCCTGTCATTGAGTCGGTGAATGAGTCAGTCCTCAAAGCTATACTAAGTCTCTACTCACTTCGTCCCTGTCATTGAGTCGGTGAATGAGTCAGCCTTCAAAGCTATACTAAGTCTCTACTCACTTCGTCCCTGTCATTCAGTCGGTGAATGAGTCAGTCTTCAAAGCTATACTAAGTCTCTACTCACTTCGTCCCTGTCATTGAGTCGGTGAATGAGTCAGTCTTCAAAGCTATACTAAGTCTCTACTCACTTCGTCCCTGTCATTGAGTCGGTGAATGAGTCAGCCTTCAAAGCTATACTAAGTCTCTACTCACTTCGTCCCTGTCATTCAGTCGGTGAATGAGTCAGTCTTCAAAGCTATACTAAGTCTCTACTCGCTTCGTCCCTGTCATTGAGTCGGTGAATGAGCCGGTCCTCAAAGCTATACTAAGTCTCTACTCACTTCGTCCCTGTCATTCAGTCGGTGAATGAGTCAGTCTTCAAAGCTATACTAAGTCTCTACTCGCTTCGTCCCTGTC
This sequence comes from Aphrophora alni, assembly GCA_963513935.1. NCBI lineage: Eukaryota > Metazoa > Arthropoda > Insecta > Hemiptera > Aphrophoridae > Aphrophora > Aphrophora alni. Next base: position 125,850,102 of record OY740765.1, on the reverse strand, counting down.
ATTCAGTCGGTGAATGAGCCGGTCTTCAAAGCTATACTAAGTCTCTACTCGCTTCGTCCCTGTCATTGAGTCGGTGAATGAGTCAGCCTTCAAAGCTATACTAAGTCTCTGCTCGCTTCGTCCCTGTCATTCAGTCGGTGAATGAGCCGGTCCTCAAAGCTATACTAAGTCTCTACTCGCTTCGTCCCTGTCATTGAGTCGGTGAATGAGTCAGTCCTCAAAGCCATACTAAGTCTCTGCTCGCTTTGTTCCTGTCATTCAGTCGGTGAATGAGTCAGTCTTCAAAGCTATACTAAGTCTCTACTCGCTTCGTCCCTGTCATTGAGTCGGTGAATGAGTCAGTCCTCAAAGCTATACTAAGTCTCTACTCGCTTCGTCCCTGTCATTCAGTCGTTGAATGAGTCAGCCTTCAAAGCTATACTAAGTCTCTACTCACTTCGTCCCTGTCATTCAGTCGTTGAATGAGTCAGTCCTCAATGCTATACATATTGACTATACTAACCAATGCTATACTAACCTCGTGTCGGTGACTCGACCCTCGATCTCCTAACTATACGAATTTATAATCACATTTTCTTTGGAGGTCAGGATTTAAAACTACATTTTTGACAATAACATCGCTATTTGTCATATTAAAAACGTAGGCTTGATACGACTATATGCTGAATTGAAATAAACAAATTTGTACGTAATTTAGTATGTTGTAAGTTGAATACCAAATGAGATATAAACAGTAAACAACGTTGACAGGTTAAATTAGATACAAATTTTAATTCTGCGTGTAATAGTACCAACGATGACAAAGTAGCTAAGTTATTGTCAAAAATGAAATTTCAAACCTTGACTTGAAAAATATTAATCGTAGTTACTAGATCTAGCAGGGCCGAGTCACTGACACGAGCGTAGCAAGTGGAGGCTCATTCACTTACGTACAACTCTGAAGTCCTCCAGAGCAGTGACAATGATACGAGCGAAGCGAATGGAGACTATTCAAATATTTAAACAACTACGAGGCCCGTAGTATAACTTTATCTACAAAAAAAATTTAACATTACTTACAAGGCCTAAAAAAAAACATTTTTGGGCTTTACATTTAGAGTATCAGCTTGTATGTACAGTGTATTACAAAAAAATACAATTTTAAAATGGGTGGTTTCTGTACAGTTAGAAACAAACCAGAACCCGTCAATGTCCACTCTAACCAACTACTGTTTATTTAAAGTGGGCCCTCCCTCTGCCACATCAGTTTGGAAAGAACGAAACTGTACAGAATAAACCTTATGTCCTAAGTGCGATTCGAGAATCAGAGAAGTGACACCTATAACCACTGGTCAATCAGAGCAATTAGAAATAGTTACTTTCTTACAATATTTTAGTAGTAGGATCGCTATTTAAGTGACAATCAAATAATTGAGAAGTTCCGTAAAATATACTAAAGACCAGTGAAAGGTTGTGCAATTTTATTTACCAATTAAAAACTTTTAATTTTTTTTTATTTACAGACAAGCGCGTGCCATAGTTGTTTCATATTGAAATGATTTATTTGTTAATCTAATTTGTTTTACTATGTATAATGTAACTTGTAAACAATAAACAAACCACATATATAATATCAATTATGTCATAGTGTAAAATTGTTTTATTTTTCCTTCCCGTGGTTTGTTGATAGTTTATTATCGAAATACACAAATACATCAAGGTATACAATTACACTGAATATTATTTTAGAGTGACAATTTCCAATTGTTTATTCAGTAGTGATTTTATCTCTATGTTTATTATTAATCATACATTGTACATGTATGTCATTAAATTTAATTATATTTGACTAGTCGCAGGCTATGTTCTAATTATTTTTCTCTTATTCTGAAAATTAAATTAAATTATTCGTAACCTGATAGGAATACACACATATATGTAGATAGTATATGATTGTTTATTTGTAATTATTCCCTAGTAGTATACCAAATACAGGTTAAATTTTGTGATCGCTAAAATTTCCACCTAAGTTTTTTGACCGACCTTCACGTTTCATGCCCTCGCGAAACCAAAGGAGTGATTTTTGGCATGGCGTCTTGCGTAACAACGGCCACATAAATCAAGATATGGACATGGAATTTGGCGTAAGAGTCTTTAGTGTGTTTAAATAGAACTATTTAAAAATTCAGAAAAATTTTATTTGAAAATGGCAAAGTGTTGCCCTGTTAAAACAGTGTTTTGTTCATATATATCGTGTGTTATTCAACTTATAACACACTAAAGAAGATAATAAAATATAGATTTTCAATTCAGCATGTAATAGTAGCAACCTCACTTCTCTATGACGACAAATAGTAAAGTTATAGTCAAGAATGTAATTACAAATCTTGACCTTCAGAGAATATGAGATAATTGTATAGTTAGTAGATCCTACAGGGTCTAGCCATCGACACAAGCGTAGCGAGTGGTGGCTCCTCACCATACGTACCGCTTTTACGCTGGGTAAGACTCCTTGATCCACAGAAACCAAATTTTGGATCTGCTTACCTGCATGATCGGTTTGGTAGGTACCATAATGAACCCCGTGATCTAGTTTTTAGTTACATTAAAACAGATGCTGTTTTTGCAGTTCGTCTTAATAAATCGTGTACAACTCTTTTAAGACACCGATTTCAAATTGCACGTTTTTTTTAAACGGACCAACCCTAATTATTATAACGGATGATTATCAAAGAACGTCCGCTAAGAAGGTGTCAATTCCGTCTTGTAAATTACGGAGCACGATTTGCAAAGAACGGAAGTTGTAAATGAGATCATATAGCACTATCCTCCCTACAGCCCTTTTCCTAATCTTATACAAAACCTTAATAAAATTATGTCATTAATCTGGTATTACGGTTGACATACGTGGACACTGTTTGTATACAGGGTGTCTGACAAAACATGTCCAGTTGCAATCAGTAAACAAATTTCACACTGAACGTTTCACTCATCCATACTGAAAATCAAAGACTAAGACAATATTACTGTAGATACTCCTTGAAAATTGTAATTAACAACTATGAATAAAAAACAAATAAACTGATTATGGTTGAATCAAATGAAGGTCTGATTTTAAAAAGTTTAACGGTTCAGATACATATTTGGTTAAATGTAAAATTGTATAGGCCTATATTAGACCAAAGTGTTAAATCATATCGAATATATGATATATTTTCTTAAGAGAAAATCATATCGAATGAAAATTAATCGTTAGAAAATCTCTCGGGGTTATTTTGAAGTTTTTAAGTTTATTCAAGCATTACGCAAAACAAGCAAGTTACAAGATTTATTAGTAGAATAATATCTGAAATTAACTATTATTTATCTGTGAAAGATATTATATTGTTGAATATGTCCATAGAAATTTTTCTAAGATATAGATAAATTCTTCCTTCTTTGGAGGTGAGCCTAATTTGGAATTAGCGTTAGAGACTTTGTGAAAATTAACTAAAAACTGATACTGATACATAGTTCGTGATTGTTTCTTTTTTTTTAAGCATTTTGTAATGAAAAAAAGTTTGCCTAATAGAGTCTTTTTGTAAAATTCATTTTATAAATCACAAATTTAAATAAAAATTATATCTGTTTTAATATCTTGAAAGTAATTCAAATTCCAAATACCGTAAAAAGATAAGTTAACAGATCATTATGGTACTTACCCATCCTACCATGCAATGTAATACAAGCAGATAGTCTAATGTAATGCCACCCAAAAGTTCATTTCTTGGGCCTTGTAGGAAATATTAAATTGTATTGGTAGATCAAGTGGTTTTGCCCATTATATGTAGAACGGGATAAGTTTGTTTAAAACTGTTGTTACGAAGATTTTTTTGCACCGCGTATTTATTGTGTATAGAACTACTTTCTTTCTTGAAGTCGGTTAGATCTGTCTATATTAAACGGACTCAGTGTCTCGGCCCAGCCGGATCTCGTAACTGTACGAATATCACATTTACTTGTGACGGTATAGTTCAAAATTATATTTTTTACAATAGTTTCGTTATTTGTCACCATAGAGGAGTGTGGTTGGTAACATTATATGCTAATTTAAAATCTGGAAACTTTTATCGAACTCAATAACAAGATGAATAGGAACAAAAAACTGTTTAAAATGGCTGCCATTTTTTTATTTATATTAAATATACCATTTACATTTTCCGAATTTCAAAAGGGTATGATATGACACACTATAGTCCTTTATGTTCCTAACTTAATTTTTGTAGTCGCTAATGTAGTTATTATAGACGACGACGACGACGGACTGAGGGCAAGTAAAATTCACTTTTTCGGTCCCGAGGTTATGATATGTGAAGATCAGTCATAACACGGAAGTTGAAATTGTTTGCGATTACGAAACTCACCCTTACGGCGTTTACTATGTAAGTAGAAAAAGCAAAATTATCTTAATTAAAGCATTTGTATATTATATGTTGCTTTTACGAATTTAATCGTAAAGATATCGATAAAATGGTCCAAAATTATTTCAGCTTACAGCTTTGCATATTATTAGACTAATTCATTGTGAATAAAAAAGAAAAAAATGTTTTTCTTACATGGTCTAAATATGTAATGTGGTTTATGTCAAGGCCACGTATTGCTCTAGTTGGCTATCCCATCCACTCCAAATACTGGGCCTCGGGTTACTAACATCCCGATATGTTTCTCATACTATTAATTTTTTTGGTAAATAGTTACATTGCAACAAATTTCCCTCCTACGAATCAATGTACTTTCAAAGTGGTATAATTCAATATAAAATTTAAGTCAAAGAATCTTTAGACTTAACTTGTAGATTTCAAAACTTTTTCTTCTTTCCGAAAAATGTGTTATTATAGATTATGTGTCAAATATTTGGAGGGAGAGACTTTTATGAAATAGGGTTTACGTTTATGTAACAACTTTATGAATAATCTATCTCAAAAAAAATTAATAATCAACCAATTTATTCGTAACTATTATTATTTATTTAGTGTTTTTAGATGCTATAGAAACGGAGATATTTTATTTGTATTTATTTATTTATTTTTTATCTAAAAAGGAATTTCAATTTCAAACTTCAATTTTTATTATTAATTACACTCACCTACAAAGAGGGAAACATTTATTTAAAGGAACAAAATGTCTTTAAGAACTAATTTACAATAAAATACCCCTCTTTCATAACTAAACTATTAAATATTATTAATATGGTTAATCAAACATTTGACATCAAATGTGTATATAAAAAACTAATACACAACATTTCGAGACTATAAATCAACTTTCGTTATCAAGTACACGAAGAGAAAACACCAGCATAGCCAAGTAGCCTGTTTTATTCCATATTTTACTCGCCTCTAAATGTTTATTTATGTTATCCGTTAAAATTCATATATTTCAATAAATATGCATTTAACAGAAATCTAGATAATGTGTATTATGAGGTCATGGCGGTTGCCTATTTAAAAAAATACTAATTGTTTTCCATTAATTGCCACCAATAATACACGTTCTTAACAAATTTGACCACAAAGAGTCCATCCATTCATTAAGCTACTAGCTAATAAAATAACTGCTTTTCATCATTGCTCTGTATGAATGTTTAGCATTTAACAATTAAAGTCTTTTAAAGAATATTTCTTTAAACTTTTTTTTTTTTTTTTTTTTTCATAAAATAACATTCTTTACACTACTTTGGATATTTAAGAGAAGTAAAGACATATTTCCATTATACATGATATAGTGTAATTAATTTTGATACAATATGTTAAAGTACAAAACACACACATACGCACAGGCACACGCCCGCGTCCGCATATATATATATATATAAAGGGTGTACAAATTCTATATTCAGCTTCCAATCTTCAATTGGATTTAACAAAATTCGATACAAATTATTCAAATTCTGTTTCTCTTAAAAATACTGCATATACAGGATGGATATAGGTATTTGAGTGAAAAATGTATTTTTAAAAAGTTCACACAAAATCTATGCAAATGGCGTTCCTTAAAAACTATTCATGCTAAGTATTTCGAAAATCATTTATTTCATTAAATAAAAAATGTGATTTTTTTTAATGTACGTTACATAGTGGGAAAATTTTTTAAAAAGTAAGAAGAAGTAAACTAGTTCTTCTTAATACCTTTTAACCTGAAAGACTTTTCAATATCTTTTGGTATTTCAAAATTGTATATTAAAAAAAAAATTTAAAGGTGAGAACATTTTATTTATTATGAGTGTAGTTGTTATACAACATTTTATGACTCAATACAACATGTATTACAATGTATATATTTCGACCGACCTATATTTTATAAATTGTTTATTTTTATTAACATTGAAGACGCGTCACACTTATTTATTTACGTTATCAATACAATTAAATTTCATTTAATCTTGACTACTGATATTCTATTGGTGTGTTCTTTACACTTAATATCTGTAGCAAATACCCAGAGAGTATTGTGTTTCAACACAATAGCTCCTACATCGACTCCATTGTTCTAGATTGTAGTATGCTTGAGGGTATATCGAGTATAGATCTACTCTACTGATAGTAAGTGGAGATGAAGGATTCCAAATTATTGATTAAATCATTACAAATATATAAAAATAAGAAAATATTTACACGTAAAAGAAAGAACGAAAGCTCTTATTATAGTAACAGCTGTCATGACAAGAAAATAACTTTCAAATTACTTACGTAAATAAATGCACACAAATTATCGCTTGTATGTGTTTAACAACCAAACCTGAGTTTAGAAGTAAATGGATAATTCACATACTACAACCTCCATTACATACCTTTTTAAAGCCTACAAATTCATGTTTAAGTAGCCCATTTTTTAACAGTTTGTACTCATTTCGCCTATTTCACTTTTACGTTTTAAAAATACTGAGTTACTTTTCAGATAGAAACTTTATGGACATCCTATATTGGGGCCTCAATTTACTAAATTTGATTAGGTCCTCGCGGTTTTTCTTGTTGAATATAAAATATATTACATACTGATAATATATTTCAAGTTACTTACGTCAATAAATTCACTTACTTTTTCACTTGTACTAGTTTTACAACCAAACTTAGGTTTAGGTATTTTAATTATTAGCAGAGTTAAATTGAGCATTCACACATTGCACACTATACGATTTTTGAACACCTTCAGGTTTGTTACCGTTGATTGTGTTATCCTTAATTTATATCAACATATATTTTAAAATACCGATTTCATAATATCAGGTCAAATAAAAAAAGTATATTTTAATTGGAACTAAACTGTAAACAATAAGCTTGAATTCTGTATGGGATTCGACCTCCACAGTCTTAATGTCATTTTTTATAAAGAGACGACTTAAACCACATGACTACTTGGACACTTTGTAATAGTCGCTCTTCTATTTGTAATGTCAGGTTGTCTATCATACGCCTTATTATATTGCCCAACTAAGAATACATTTATTAAACCATCTGAAGGTAGAGATTGGTTTTACAAATTTATTTCCATGGGTAGTTATTATCTGATTTTGTTTTAACTCATAATAATTGTGTATTTTGGAAGTGAAACTTATCAGATTGGATATTACATTATTGCAATCTTGGCAATATTCAGGCCCGGAGCAGGACATTCTATCTTTAGTTTCAGTGGTTATAATGATGAATTTCATTCACCTATTACCATTGTTTCCGAACATCTATATTTATTATTACTAAAACTGTTACAATGTGATTGACGTAACAAGGGCTTCAAATTTATTTGTTTTGTACAACATAGAAATGACTTCTATTTGCAGCTTGATGTTAGACGCTGATGATAAACTATAGACACGATTTGATTTGGTTATATGGCATTTATTTACTAAAAACAATAAATAAAATGCGATTTATAAATTTCCTAAGCCCTTGAAGGGTTACTTAAATCTCGTTTCATTCGCTTTAAGCAAAGCTGAAAAATTGAGCAAATTTACACAAGAATACCAGTAGAATTCGCGTAGTAAAATATCAGCTATTTAGTTGCATGTTATATTTTACGTATTTATTATATATTTAATTTAGGATATCTATCCCCACTCATCAGATTTATTGTATTCATCTACATAACAACAACGAATATCCCATATTTCAAAGTTTTGGAAATATAAACAGTTGTTAAAGCAGCTGTCTTATTGCTCCCCAGCTGAAATAAAACATCTTTATTGAGGTCTTTCCCGACAGACAAATCGTCCCTAAAGCCTTCTCTACTCCCCAGATATTATCTCCAACATAGGATTCTAGGATAGAATTGGTCTGGGTACAAAAACTGTATGTAAACGTCCACAAAATGACTCTCCATATTGTTAATTAAATAGAACAAAATAGAAATAAATAAATGTCAAAAGCAAAATATATTTATCTACTTTGGTTTATTTTGCAATGGGATGAAATCACTTTATTTTTACTAAATTCAGTTTTTTTTACTTGCAAAACGTTTGACATGGTCTCCCGAAGAAAGGTTTTAGTATGTTCTTGGTAGCCACACTTCTACGAAGGTCATTCCAAGCGTTGTATCCTTAGTCCCTTGATTGGAGGTATGTTGCATTAACTAAACTGAAATTGAATTTCCATGTTGTGTGTTATTTATTTGGTCTTAGGTCTCAAACAAGGTTCCCAACGTTTATCGTAACGATTTGTTTTTTATCCCAAAATTCAAACTAAGGATTTTGCGATAAACCCACTCGATTAGGATATAGAGGCACCTCAATTTTAAAAGCTTTAATGTATTCGCCATACTTCACGTAGTTACATTAAGTTAAAAATGTATATTAGGCATATTCTATGAAGTGTAAAAGCTATGCATGACTAAAACTTTAGTAAAATAACTCATTTTTTTCCTTAACTATGCCCATAATTAGAGTAGATTTAAACTAGTTTCATCTGATTACAAAATTAGTTATTTTTATTTTATTCCTTCACTTGTATTTATTTACTCTTAATAGAATATGTCTAATAAAATTAATGTTATATAAAAATGGGAAGTATGGGAAATCGCCCACCAAAAATACGTAAAATTAAAAAATTTTCCAAAGTTCAATAGCGTTTTATACCCAAGAATAAAAAAATCTTACAAATTTATATAATATCCCAAAATATTTTTAAAAATGGGGGTTTCCATAAGGAATTTTAAAGTTAGCTGATTTCAACCATTATCAAAGTTTAAAAAAAAGTTACTAAATTCCACGAAAAAGTAGGGAAGGACCTCCATTTAAAACTTTTCATAGGGTCAATATTTTAGGAGATACCAATAGTACCCATGATAAAATGATTATCCTGTTAATCCAACTGTACTGTTTATGATCACTCCTTTGTGATGCATTTCACAACTAATGGAGAGAATGTCTCTCCGGAGCCTTCATTAAAGTCCGAAGGGTACCGTTGAAGGACGGTCCTAGTGCAGATGAACAGTGGCATGCCAAACAGTCAGACTGTGTCAAAAGACTCCTGAAAAAAAAATTTTTTTCCTCTTAAATATAACTACTCTTTCCTAATATAACTTCCCAATCCTTTCTTCCCGCCTTTAGTGAATTTGAGTATAAAATTACCAATGTAGCTGAGGTATAATCGAGCAACGAACCTCAATTTCGCACTGACAAACAAACAAGGGTTTTGTATGTCTAATAAATGTTACTATTGAATGATATATTAAAATATAGTACTGAATTTACTATACGCTTTGTAAATATCATGACTTTTGTACAACAAAAAAACACTGTTTCGAGATTTATAAAATTTGTACTTTGTAAAAGACGATGTCGAGTAATAAGCAACGAGGTAGATGAAAACTGCAAAGTGGTAAAGTGCTACAGGCGGTTCTCTTTGTGAAATATTCCGCTTGGGTGCTCCTCAATTTCTCCATTCTTTGTATGAGATCACTGAACGACTTAATATGAACATTATTCGTTTTGCTACCCGATTCGAGATCAATCAATCGATTCAAACAGATTGTGTATATACGCTTTAATTTATATCGTGGCTATTTATAATTTGAAAAACACTTTTTCATAAATAGTTCGTGAAATAGAAAACGTACGATGTTTAATTACAGATCAAACTGACAGCTTTTGTACTATTCATTCATACTCTATGTGAAAAAACTTTGATTATTTATTTACCATAATCATATATTATTAAAAGCACAACAACCGTATTACTCTCAGACTGAACTTACTAGACAATCAAGATAAGTACATTTCCAAGTACACATTCTTGGTATATCTTACCTATTTTATAACACTTAAAACAATATATTGTATTCTGTTTTTATGTATACAAAATGTATTAAGGGATGGTTGTACCAAGATGGAAGAGAGGAGATTGTGTAGGTAATTAAATCTATACTTTTTGTAGTTTCAGAACTTTACGCCAAGCGGGTACATTCGTGCTTGTTCGATTGTTTCTTAGAAAATTATTGTATTTAATTTTGTTTAAGTACAATAAATAATGAATATACCAGTAGGCTATAGGGCAATTTAAGATAATTATACATGCTTTCCTTAATACAATCAGACACATAGTTATGTCCATCTAGGGATGATTTCCTTAATTGTACCAATATAAATATATAGAGCTTAAGGAAATTTTTATTTTTCTTATATTAGAGATATTAAATTCTTTGTTTTAAAATGGCAAAAAGCTTTTCCTGTTGTTGAAACTATCAGTCTTCATCCCCCCCCCTAAAAAATAAAGAGAAGAAGAGCATAAAACGAAAATAACGGTTGCTGACTCCTGACAAATGGTGGTTTCAGAGTTTTCTATAATACAATGACTATGAATTTTATGTCATCTTAAATTATCAAAATTAACCCGTTTTTTTACCATCAGTTTAATTATTGGTTTCTCTAAATTGCTCCTAAACTATAATTTTCTATTCACTGCATCACTTTATTCGTCTCATTCACAAGTAAATATTTTATTATTTACACATTGTTTCAATAATTTAGTCAATTTACTTCGAATACTTTATCTCGACTAATAATACTTTAATATTAGGGAGATATATACACTCGAAATACCCTTTAAGTACACTACAACCTAAAACAATGGGGTGGATGAAGACGACATTGTGTTAATACAATACTCACCGAGTGTTTGCTACACAGGTACAGTGTAAAGAACACAACAATAGAGTATAAGCAATCGAGAGATAATGGTATTGATAACGTAAATAATGATGTACAGCTTATGTGATAGTGAGATGTGACCTGGAAATAGAATCTATGATTAAAAGAGAGGATATTTTGAATTGCATAGAAGGAAGCAGGTATTGATGGATGAGTCCCTTTTGAGAGGTGAACGCCTCGTCGTGCATGTCTTTTAGCATTATCTACACTAACCTTACTATCTTTGCATAAGTTACTGTCCTCTCCATATAGTCTTTCTTTAAATGCTATCAAAGCCCATGTTTAGTATATTCTATAAAAAATTTAAAAAAAAAAATAAATAACAGAACATAATATGTTAAGATACACATTGTTTGGTAGTGCAAACAATAGATTAATAAAAGTGGACTATAACGTCAGATTAATGACATATAATTTTGCTAGGGTTTTGTGTAATGGGAGAAATGATGGGGGGGGGGAGAACAATTCTATGTGATCCCTTTTATAACTCCCGTCCACTGAAAATCGTGCAACGTATACTAATAACGTTTAAAAGGAATTTGAGTCCCCTTAACGTTCTTTCTTTTGTAGTAATAAGACATCGTTGATGTGGCTAACACAACGCTATCCAAATACTTAGTTAAAAACAAAATTCAAATTTAAAATAAGGGACAAATATTCAAAGTTTATAATCAATCAATAAGTTCCAAAAAAAGTTGTTCCTCTCCCCGCATCCCTTCTTTTTCTGTGATTTTAGAAGTAGGTGGTATGATTTATTACCAATGTCTGCACATATTTTATTGTGTGTGTCGTTCAAAAACGGGAAAATATTGTAGTCATCATTTTGTCGTTGTAGGGAATCATTGTAGTCGTTTAGAAGTTAAATATTATGATTAATCATAAACTGATTAAACACAACCACCAAATTGTTTCATTTTGAGTGATAACAAAACAACAACTGATAGAGATTCAACAAATCGCAATGCACATTTTATTTGCATTGCATTCTGGGAGGAAGTGGTTCTATCCACAAAATTAATGTTCTGTTTTGATTCACCATAAAAAATTTAACTCGATGGTACTTTTTATACATATCTATGTAATATAACTGTTAAACGTCAAGTTTGTAGAGTGTTTCATAAGTCCGGCATATGAATTCAATAATAACGACCTCTTTGTGGGACACCCGGTATATGAGAATGTAATGTTGTAAACACATTCTAAACTTTCATTTTTTAATACAAAACAATGTATTATAAAATATATTATCAGTAATATTGTTTGAAAAATACAGGATCATTCAAAATCGTATAACATTTTTTCGGAAGCTAATTGTTGAGCTAAACATTAAAAAAAAACTTTATATAAATATAGGTCCATAACTCTTCATTTTCCTTCTGTTGGTCATTTTATGTTTTTACACAAAATAATATATCTTTGGAAGTAGGCAAGATATTGAGTTAAGATTTTTTACACGCATTATTTACGTAACCTCTCAGCACTATACTTTAATATCAAGACTTTATTTTGTACATTTTCAAAATGAAGGACGTTTCAAATACATAATGTCGAATATCATTAATAATATGAAATATTTACATGAAATAAGTGAGTTATCGACAAAAAATTAAAACGTAATTTCTTGGTAATTTTCTACAACATTCAAGATTAGCGTCCACTAAGATTTTATATAATTACTATAATTATAAATATTATATTATAATCCATTACCCAGAAATGTACTAACAATAAAATGATTTCTCTTAAGAGCTTCAAAATGGGGAATGGTGTTTTAACGCTAATTAACAATTTTATAATTTTTCCATAGGTTGGCAATATTATTATGTTTGTTTTTATATTTATATAAATTTTATCAAAATTTAATTTTCTACAAATTTAGTTACTAATTGTTATTTATGAATTCGCAATTTTACAATATTTTGAGAAATATATTTTTATTATTTATAAAATAAAAAAAAATAACGTCTTGTATTATGGTGTACTGGTAACAGATTACATAAATAATAGGAATATCGAGATTTACTCAATATCTTATCTATTTTCAGAGACATAATGTTTTTTTTGTAAAAATACAAAATGACCGTCAAATGGGCAACGAAGTTCGGGACCGATGTTCATATAAATATTTTATCCTATTTTTATATCTACAATCAACTCGTGTAATTTTGAGTCACCCTCTATATTTATAGATACATTCAAAAATCACGAGTACAAATAGTTGATGATAACAAGCTAGTATGGATTAGCTAGATTACTCCAGTGGCATGTTGGGAAGGGAGCAATCAAGGATTAATAGTACTTAGGCTAATTTAATTATCAGGATTAGTATGGATTACATTTAATAATCATGATATGTATTGTAAGGTGTGGATTAGAGCATAAATAAATTTTCTTTTCATACAGGATTGGTAAAAAACATCCGTAATCTTTGTAAAGGTGATTTAAAGTGGCCACACAACAATGCAAGCGTTTTATTTTCAATCATAATAACTATGTTAGATTATTATGAAAATAGAACTTTTGATGAAGTAACATTTTGTGATTTTAGCAAAGCCTTCGATTGAGTCTCACATAAACTACTTCTGAATAAGTTGGAATATTTTCATATAAGGAATTCAGCCCTAAAGTTTTTTTAATCTTATTTACAAAACATAGTTAAATATGTGTGCCTAGACAACAAAGCATCAATATGTTTACCAGTTAATTGTGGTGTTACTCAGGGCTCGATATTTTTAGTGGCCTGAGTACAAATTTTGAAGGGTTGACTGCCCTGTATGTGGAAGATACTACTCTCATCAAACAACATTCGAACAGGGATCAGGCATTGGTAGCCGCAAGAGCTAAATGAAAATTTAGTCTATGATTAGCTGAAGGCTAACGAACTTGTCTTGCATGATGAAAACCCGTATCTATGGTTTTAAGAACAAAAGAAAAATGTTCCCCAATAGAAGAACTACCTATATTTTTGGCTGTACACTAGATGTAACTCTCAACTAGAAACTGCATTATAATAAAACTAAGCAGCAATATTTTTACTTTAAAACGGTTGTGTGGAGAATTGGACCGAGATGATATTCGACAGGCCTATTTTGGTCTTTTAAAGTCACACTTTTCATATGGTTTTATAGTGTGGGTGGTTCTAGCCAGGTTGAAGAAATATTTTTAACACAAAAGAATGCCAGTAGGATCATTGCTGGAATGGGCAAACTGGAGCAGTGTCGAAATTTTTTTAGGTAGCTAAGGAGAACTGCTTTCTTTGTTTATTTTCTAGTGTGTGCTCTCTGTGAGAAAATACATAAAAAATGCAACAACAAAGCAATATTCACAATTATGAGACCAGATCCAGCCATCTCGTTGGGTTGCCTTACAGAAGATTGTGCAGAAGTCAGAAGAGTCCTATAATAATGTCTAGTAGGAAGACGAATAAGGTACCTCAAGAAATTCAGAATCTGAATGATAGGTTGATGAAAAGAAGGTGATAGATTGAAAAGAAGATGTCTAAGATCTTGTTGAAAAACTGTTTTTATAAAATAAGTGAGATTTTGTGCAGGAAGTAGACCATGAGAGATTTTTAAACGGCCTTTGTTTTAAAGCGTATTGTAATTTTACGTGCCTATGTATTTTAGTGAAATACTGTGATGTAAATAAAACGTAATAAATAAATAAAAAATTGTTGTTGAAACGTGTTTGATTTATTAAAGTATTTGTGATAAATTGTATTCATGTTATATTTTTAAATTATGCACTTTTAAATAGCAATATGTGTTTAATATTTCAAATAACCGGGAATCAAAGTATTGTCAGAGGTTCTTGGGAGATATATTGGGCAATAACAAGGCTAATGGCAACCCGGGGAGATCATAAATTAGGGTCGGCAAAACAGATTGGCTTACTAAATTGCATTACCTAGTGACTGGATTTACTACAGACAGGTTATGTAGTTATGTGCTAGGTTTATGTAATCATTAAGGGACGCATAAATACGTTATTGTAACGCGAGTAAATGCAAAACGGTTGCACTGGTTTTAGAGTATATAACTCTAAATAGTAACTTCTTAAAGGAATAATTTCGACAAAATTCCAAAGTTATCTGTCAGAGAAATCCAATTTTCACTTAGAAAATATACGAAGTATAGGGGTATTGAAAATTGAATAACACAAGAGATATGAAATAAATAATAAAAGGAATATATCACTACATTCTTGACGTTGGCTAGGCCGTAACGGTCCCCGTAGATGTGTGTACAGAGTGTTCATAAAGTATAAAAAAATCTTTAAAACGGCTGAACATATAAAGATCGTTTTTGTATATGTTTATAAGAAAATATTTATTTATAGTTTTGATAATTTTTCATTTTGTAGGACATCTTGGATTATTCATTTTGAAATGAGGTTTAATATTTAAACAGGTAATGGGGTCATGTGACACATGTTTTTACATTTTGTTTTTATTCTGAGTACAATAGTATAATCCGTTTTTTTAAATCTCATTTCCTTATAATGATCCCTTTTATGTCAAAGTTATCATGTAATATAACTACAAAATATTTAAAAATATAATATACAGGTGGACAAATGAGTTGAGTACTTGCCATTAAACATGTAGATCCCGTAGTTTTCCTGACCTTGTTCCTCTTTATTACTTTCTATTTGGATATTTACAAAGTAAGATGCATTTCAACCAACAAGAAAACATAAATGAACAAAAAAAAATACGAACAGAAATTAACACTATTACTTATCAGACAATGTCTAAAGTAGTTTAGGACTGTGCCAGATATATAAAATGTGCTAGGTCAACAACTTGAGTACGCTAGAAATTCACAAGTTCAAAATTACAACATTGTACTTGCTTAAAGGTAAGTTACCAACTGATTAATCCATTTGTATACTAATAATTTAAATGTATTGTAGTTATATTTGTTAAAATCATTTTAAGGAAATGTAATATAAAAAAACGGATTTCACCATTGAACTCACAATGCTACAAAACCCTATTCCTATTTAAAAATTACACCTAATTTTAATATGGCGGATCCAGGATTGCTCCCAAAATTTAAAACTATTGAAACTGTAAATAAATATTGTCTTATAAACATATACAAAGAACAAACTTTTTATATTCAACCTTTTTAAAGATTTTTTATTATATTCCATACTTTTTTTAACACTCTATATTAAAAAGTATCCACTTGCATCCCTCGTCCCTTCCGGATATGATAACTTTACGAATATCATATTTTCTTATGAGGTCACAGTTTTAAATTACAATTTCGCTATTTGTCATCGTAGATAGATGGGGTTGGTAACATACTATTACATGTAGAATTGAAATCCGTAAACTTGTATCTAATTTAGTGCAATAATTTGAATAACACATGAGATATGAACAAAAAACTGTTTAAAATTGTTTCCATTTTCTGTTCGATATTTTTGAATTTCAATATATGAGCACACTCTAGTCCCCATGTGACAAATTTCATGTCATTAACTTAATATTTGTGGTTGTTATTGAGTTTCCCTACAGACGATAGACGGACAGTATGTCGAAAATCACTTTTCCGATTTCCTGACGCCATAAAACGTGAATATCAGTCAAAATGGAATTGGGTTATTTTTTTGAGATTACCAAACTTACCCTATACATCGTATAATGGGTGAGTGAAGATTGGACAGAATTGTCATTCCAGTTATTTTAGTATCATATATGCAGTCGAATAAGTCTGAAAATTTAAAAAAATAAGAACCTAAAATTTTGTTTTCAATAATATTAATCCTAAAAAACTGGAGTTTTTATAAAATTTTCATTTAAATGTTAAAACGTTTAAATAGTTGAAGTTACGTTGTACAAGACCAGTAAAGTTTTAGCCTACATCAGAGAAAGTAGTGATATATACAATTGCGATGAACAAAAAACCTGTGTAACAACTGTTTTAAACAGACTTACCCTACTGGGTAATACTCATAGATCTTCCGAACATTTAAAATATGTCAACAAGGTTCAAGAAACCAGCTTTTGGGCAATGTATTTATAGGATCTGCTATTATTACATTACATGATCCGTTTGGATAAATACCATTAAGTTCTCCATCACCTTGTTTGTTTTTTAAATGCCAATTTATAACTTTGGCTTTTTAGTTCACAATGAATCTAAGCAAATTATTGATAAATTATTTAGATAAAATAAAACGAAAATCGATTCGTTGGGCTGTCGGAATTTGTATCCCTAAAAAAGAAAAAAATCCCCAGTATATTCATATAAAATGGATTTTAAGTCGAAGCAAAAAGTGATTAAATTGTTTTCGATATGAAAACGTTTTTTAACCACTATAAAATACTGGAACATAATATACTATTAATTTTGCTGCCCCAAATGTTACACTTACAAGTACTGAAAATATCACTTTAACACATTTAATCAAATCTAGTTACATTAGGATCAACAAAAGCTGCCTTGATTATTGATAATACACAACAAATACATTCTCTATGACAATAGATTTAACCTCAATTTTATTTAATCAAATTAAATTCGATAATACACAATACAACCACCATCCTTGCAGGTACTAAGGTTTATTAGATGTTTGTATATAGAATAATTAAATGGATTTTCATTAAATGAAGTGCCTAATATAATTTACGATTGACAGATAACGATTTCACAGGATCATCTAAGAGGATTAAATTAATGTTTTACCATCATAATTTTCCAAAATAATTGACCAAATAAAATTAGTGTAATAGGCACTACATAGGTCAGATTTTATGCTCATTTATTCAAATATTTAAGGAAGAAGCAATTAAAAAATTATATTTTAGAGAGAATATTCTTATATAAAATAAAAATATTAACATATAAAATAAAAGAAGCATGTATATAGATAAGTGTGGAAAATTATTAGTAGGATTTACCAGGCGATTATTGAAACGGGACAATGGATAATTAGAAGTTGGAACAGTTGTAGGAGGACACCATAATACTTGTAGAAATAGAAAGATATGATAATGTTTGGTCAGGTCAGTGAAAATGAATGAAACAAGAGTTGATGAAAACTAGTTTCTAAGCAAACTAGATGGAAGAAGAGTAAGGCGTAAGACAGGATAGGCGGAAGACGTAAAGGACGAGTAGAGAATATTGAGGATCAGGAGGTGTAGAAGAGTTGCTGACATCCGAGGAGAGTTGAGACTGTGGATGATGATATACTGCACGATATAACAAACTGATAACCCGTTATATAACGACACCATTGGCTTACAACCCCTGTTTATGTAGTGTTCACAAGCTTAACTTTTGAGAGTGGGAAGGACGGGTTGATAATTCAGATAAAACCGTTAAGTAACGACTCCGTTAGCATACAAGTCCTATTTAATTAGTTGACCACTATAGGTTCTCGGTGTTTAACTTGGTGTTAGTATTTCTTGTGTTATATAGTTATATGACTGTGTTACTCGTTTTTCCTGTTCACTTTTTTATTCAGTTTTAATTGTTTATACCTATATTTAGTTTTTTTCTTACGTTACTAAATATAGTTGTAGTTTCCAAAATATAATATATATGTCCAGCGCTACTAAGCTATTAGCTCTTTTCAATTTTTTCATGTTCAAGGTTAATTACCTGATAGTGTGAGTTGATCCATATTCTTTAAACGTCGTGAATGAATTTGTTTATAAAAAATTATATCAAGTGTCTGAATAAATTGAATCAATGAAATGGGCAATCAATCATTATTCAAAAATTTCAAAACCAGATTAGGGCTTGTTCTAATTTTCTAGACACTACAATAAGGAGCAACTTATCTCTGCTATAAGGAAAAAAAAATTTGTATTTTAATAAAAATGATTTTCTAGTTGTTGAGGTAGTCTGTAAGTTTTCAGGTAGCATTGACACTTCCACATCATTAGACGTGCTTCTGTGGTATTGACATGTTGAGAGTTGGAAGGATCGCTACTTAACACTAAACTTTCGGTTTATTTTTAGGCTGTTTCAGTTTAGCTGTAATCCTCTGAGTATGATGACTATGACTTCGAAAGTTACGTAACGATATTATAACACAATTGGTTTATAAATACGTTTTCAGTTTTTGTGGTTTGAAGATTAATTGTTTTCTTTATTGTGAATATCGCCGCTCTGTTCCTTGGACACTTTGCTCATTTGACACCTCAACTGTTTCGTCCCTGTAGTTGTGCGCATGCTCAATGGTACACTTTTATTATTAAACCGTCGTTATTAAACCAAAGGGGAGACAAAACTCATCTCTTTCTACATACAAAATTCAATTATTTACAATATAACACATTCAATACGTGTTCTGAAAATTAAAATACACTTTCCTCTACAAGGAAATGCCTGAAACATTCATGCCGAATAAAACACTGGAATGTCAGAATCAAATAAAAGAATTCCACGGATACCTCCAAGACATACAATCTTGGATATTAAGAGGGTCTGTTCAAAACGATATATCGAATTCGTAAGTTACTATATTGTAGAATTTTATTTTAATAAAAACATAAACACAAACTCTATGAACATAATTTCTTCATTTTTTTCCTGTTGCTTAACCAATGAACCTGACCGACAGCTTCGTCTACTGAAAAAGGAAGAAAAGAGCAAAAAATAAAACTACTAGCTTTCGAACAGTCTAACATCGCAGGTTTTGAAAAAGAACTAGAATTGAATAAGGGAGACCTGAAAGGAAAGATAAAAGAAAGGAATCTATCCCAATAATAGATAAATAATGTCGTAGATACAGATAGGTACCTTGGGATTGCTATACCCATATTCACAGAAAGTGCTATTGTGCTCATTCATAAGGTTCACAATATGAAAGATAAATAATTAATAGGAATAACAAGAGGGACATTGGTGTATTGTTTAGTTTAGTTCAGTTCTCATTTTGAACATGTTTGAATGAAAACACTTGAGTAATATTTTTACACAGTTCATTTACTAAGGATTTTTGTCATTCATTTAAAATCCCTCGACCTGCAATCGTGTTTACTACGTTAAAAGAAAATTTGTTTTGTTGACATCAACATACACTCATGTACGTTTTGTGTTAGTGGAGCTTTTTACATGACGCTCGTACGAGATGAGATTAATTAACGAATCGAAACTGTGGCTATCCAGACAGATACTGGTCATTACAAATATGAGGCGAGACATAGAACAATATATCGTGTTATATGGTGTAGTCACTGTGTTTGACGTAATTATTATATCCAAACAGTGTACTGCAGATATAAAATATGCAAATATACAAAATAATTTGGGTGGATTAATAATTTACCTTTTATATTGTTTAGTGTAAGGCTGGCTGCACATTAGAGCGATACGATACTAAACTTAAGCGATACACGATAATTATCTTAATTATTTATTTATATTTATTTATTTTATTCCCTCCAGAAACAATACGGATATAAAATACTAACACATCTTTTACAGTTATTTTCAACAATAGTAATCAGCGAGAGATAAAAAAGAGAAAGGAAAAACAAAGATCTTCAATAGACATAGAGTGTACATTGACCTGTACCATATTCTTAGATATATACACTTACGCCCAATCATACTTACACACCTATACAGAAAACTAATATACATAGCTTATAACTATAACATTTACTTATTTAATCTAAAGTATAAAAAACATTTACTTGAATAAAAAATGTATTATAGTTCAAAGAAAACTCCACATTACTCTGGAAGAGAAAAAACAAAGAAAAGCACCCGGCACCCCTAAAGCCATTTCCCCGCTCTTTATAAGATAGCTATCGCGTGTGCGCGTCCAAATTGTGTTGTGGCTAAATAGTTGTACAACAATACAACATTTATCAGAAGGTTTATGTATTAGGCGACCCGGTCAGCATATGTTTTAACTTAGTATCTAACGATTATTCAAAATAATAAACAAATCTGGAGGTAAAGCTGAAAATTTAAGTTTCAAAGTTTCTTTCATCAGTAGTGTTGGGGAATTCCGCTAATTATGAAATTATGAACTGAAAGACTACCGTAAAACTGCCCTGGTAGGTTTGTCTGGAAGACCATTACAGCATAATTAAATACACAAGTGAAACGTCGTGTTTTCAAAGTGTGAAATTATGAGTTGCAATAAGAAGTAGAAACTTTCATGATCCATTCTATAACATTCTTTAAATTTCTTTTCGTGTTGAAATAGTTCACTTGAGATAACTGCGGAACTGTGTTGAACGTTCATTAAATTATACGAATGTAGCCGATAAATCTTTCTCTTAAAAGATAACCTAGTTTAGGCAAAAAAAAAGTAATAAAAACATAATTTCTTGGTTGTTTGTCTACAATACTTCTAAGATAGCCTAACCAAAAATATTATAAATAAATAATGATATTTTAATCTATTGCACAGAAATAAACCACAAATGAAAATATTACCATTTCTCTTCATCGTGTTTTTTTTCAAATACGTCGTAAGAACGTCTTCAGCACTGGAAGACGTAATGCTTAAAATTGATGAACTAACTCTAAATATTTTTATTTGCATCCCATTATTAAATATCGTATCCCTGTGATGTGCAGCAAAATTATATTCCCCTAAAAGTTGACCGCTGCAATGAACATTTGATAAACATTGCATCACTTTCTTGTGCAGCCTGCCTCAGATAAGCGTACTAATAAATTATTGCAGTTAACCTGATTAGTCCAAATTAACGGAGTGTTGTCAGGAACGGATGGATGTACTAGTAATAGTTCAAATAACGTCGTTACAGGCTGCATTTATAACTCAAATATTGTTACATTATGATAAAGCACTTTTAAGTTTGATTCAATATTATTGTCACACGAAGTTAAACGTTTTAATCGAGTGTTATTTGAAGGTCACGATTTATATTACCAAAATTTCATTTACAAAATATAATCATGAAATGTGACTGAGACAATAAACAGTGCTTCGTTATACAGGGTGATGCAAAATTGTGGGGTAGTATTTCAGGAAATGATTTAAGAGCTAAATTAAGAAAGAAAGAAAATATAAACATAGGTCTGGAAAGTTTTGTTTTCTGTCTGTAGGTCATTTTGTGTTTTTGTAAAGAAGATTTATATCTTTGAAAATAGATAAGATATTGAGTGAAGATTCGGAAACATTTTGTAACTTTTTATCAGTATATAAGGACTTTCAAAATGGCGGACGTTTAACATTTTTAATATCGAATATTTTGAGAAGAATTATCATTAAAAAATATTTACATACAATTTTTTTCTATAAGTCAATGATATCCAAGTTTTCGATAACCAAAAAAAAAACTATACACATAATTTCTTAATAATTGTAACAACCTAATCCAATATGTTACAGAATTATGATAATTATGCCTAATAATATAATAATTTCAAACGAAAAAATGTAATAGATAGATT
Organism: Aphrophora alni; assembly: GCA_963513935.1. Classification (NCBI taxonomy): domain Eukaryota; kingdom Metazoa; phylum Arthropoda; class Insecta; order Hemiptera; family Aphrophoridae; genus Aphrophora; species Aphrophora alni. Next base: position 125,827,542 of record OY740765.1, on the reverse strand, counting down.
AGGAATCGAACTTTGCGCTTACCATGCTAACACTTGGTTAAAAAAAAACTCGAACACATCTCACAAAAATTACATTTATTTAATCAAACGCGTTTCAACTACAAAGTCGTAATCCTCAGTTATACATGAGGAACAATAACAAAGGTTGCTTACCAGTACATTATATACTCCTCTACTACGACTTTGTTCAATGTAATTTAGTTGTACGCCGACTACTGGCAAGCGACTAAGGATAGAACATTGTACGGACAGCCAAAGGTTCCCAGTTCGATTCCCTCTACAGGTAATCACTTGAAATAATTATTTAATTACTAATACTAGTTTGGTAAAAATGTATATAGCGTTAGAACCAATAATTTAAAAAATAATATAATTGACCTAGAAAAGTAAAAAAAGTGTCCCTTAATACTGTAGTTTTAAAATGGCAAGAGTTGTTTTAATTCTAATTTCAATATTTTATTGTTTTTTTTTCGATAACTCGGTTTTCCGTTAACCTACCAAAAACTTATTGTTTTTCGTTAAAAGACATAAATCTTGTCTTTCTTGTAAATATTTTATAATATTAATGGTCTTTTAAACCAGATTAAAATATCCACTATTTTAAAAATTTACCAAATAATGTCTTGATTTTTTGATGTTTAGTAAAAGGTTTCATAAATAATCCGTATGCTGAATCTTAATTCATTATCTTATATATAATCAAAGATATGATTTTTGTTGTAAAAAACAAGGAATAAAGAACGGACGGTAAACGAAACGTCTCAGAACTTATATAAACAATTCGTTTCAAGAATTAGCTGCTGAAATATTACAGTGCAATTTTGAATCACCCTATATAAATCTCATCCCCCCAAAGATCAAAAACAAATTCACAAACTACATTCAAAATATTCTGGTTGCTTTGATGGAAAAGTTTGGATTGTTTTGTCCAGTTGTACTTGATATGGGTTTACGCTTGGGTGAGCGGTATAATGGGATATTCCACAAGAAATAGAGTTTCTTTGAAGCAAACTGTACTGTCCGAATTTTATTTTGTTAAGAGATCTTTTTAGAATTATGCTATCTACGCGTATACTTAAAGAGACTTTACTACAATAGCCAATACACTAAGCTAAGGTAATATTTAAAGCTAATCAATTGTATACTGTGTATTTAATCCTGTCAAATCCGTAAATAATTTCTGATATTACTATGCGTGAAATAAATTAAAAGCAAACGGGTTCATTACTAGGTATAAACAATTATATCGAAATATTTTCCCACTGGAATGTTTATTATTGTTAAAAAATAGTTAAAAAAATGTTACTTACTAAAAAATGGGAAAATAACATTTATTCAAATTGGTTTATTTAATTTCCCTAATTAAATTTCTAGCATTTTTAAGAGACAAAGAATGTTTATCTATATTCAAGCTATAGGTACACATTTTTTTCAGATTTTTAGAGAAATTTTTCATATTCATTTTCACCATTAGGGTTTAAGAAAGTTGTAAGAGTTTTTCCAGATCTTGTAAAAGAACCATTTTATTAAATATTCTAAGGTAATAAAGTCTTGTTTTTTTTTTTTATGTTACATTTTGCTGGATATTTAAGATTATTTTACTATATCTATAAAACTTAGCATTTGGTTCTTATTTTTTATATTTTTTATTTTTTACAAGAGTACACATTTTTTAAATTTTTGGACAAAGTATCTACAGAAAACCTCTTACGCGTTTTATTTTACAATCTTGGATACATACGTTTATATATATATACTTTTCGTTTCAAAAATCAGCTGCTGAAATATTACAGTGCAATTTTGTAAATTACGTAAATAAAATATATACATTTGGATTGTTTATAACAAAAATACTAGTAAACATTCAAACCCATAAATTGTTTTGTTTCTAGTTTTCTAGACGTTATTACGAAGTAATTCCCTTGGGTAGATTATTATGTCATTCACTCTTCTAGACTTGCAAAATTATTTCTTAATTTTACTGCATCAACATATCTTTATAAAAATGAATTTATGGTTTCTTTAAAAGGTATATTTGTCTGTCTTTTGCCCATTTTCACGTTTTAGTTATTTCAACATCTCTATAGCCTACATAGACATATCATTTGATTACAAGATATTTAAACATGATATTGTTTAGGTTATTAGTTTATTAGATTTATGTTAAATAATTATTTCCTTCAAACAGCATAATTTAGAAAAATATTCCGTTTAATTAAACTGGACAAGTTTCATCTGAGGATTTACAACTTTGTCAGATAAACATAATAAAATTATGAAATAGGTATATTTTTCCAAAAATTGTTTCCTTTGAATCAAAGATTAATAAATTTTTATTGAATTGGCACAATTTTACTCCGATTAACTGATGCAGTTTAAAAAAAAAGTAGATTCAAAAATAATTTTTATTTTACCTATTAATTTATTATGGTGTATTTAATTGGTTATGAAGTAAACTTTTGGTTACTGAAAGACAACTCCGATTATTAGTATGAATTAATTTGAAGCAGGTAAAGCGCCTCGCAGATAAACTAACACGGATTCTTTCTACCTACCTTCAAAAAATTGCAACCTTCCGAATCCACCAATGGCTTCGCGAACCCTTCACTAGTACGTTTCATATCGAATTTTTGTATTTTGCTCTTACAGCAGATACAAACTAAATATTCGATATTTATAAATATTAAATTATAAAAACCTATAGATGTGTCGAAAATAAGCCTATATTACAGTTATCAAAATCAGTTAACCTATTTATCCGAAAGAGACTAACGGCTAAAAGACTAATGATGAATTTATAACCAATTACATACGTGATCAACAATAAAAAGCCTTGCAGATATGCCCATGTTTAATTCCACTAAAAATCATTACTACAAAAAACAATTTGATGATGTAATACAAGCATATCCTCTAAATGTAATGCCCAAAAGTTGGTTTCTTGTGCCTTGTATGATATGATCAATTATATGAGTAATTCAAGAGGTCTTATCCATTAGGGTAAGTTTATTTAAAACAAATGTTACACACGTGTTATGAACCTTGTAATTGTGTACATCACTACTTCTTTGACGTCAGCTAGACACTTATTGCCCTCGTAAATATGTATATACTACTCGCTTCGCTCGTATCAGCGTCTGATCCCACCACAGTTCAAAGTTGGACGTATGTAATGAAGTCTCCAGTAGCAACGCTCATTATGCTGACTCGCCTCTGGATCTTACAACCGTAAGAATATCACCTTTTCATGGGAATTATATAAATTATACCTTATCAATAACATCTCTATCGTAGATATCTGGTTGACACAATTACATGCAGAATTTAAATGTGTACATTACTATCTAATTTTGTGTTGTACATTGAATAAGACGTGAAGATTAGTTACAAATCGGAGGTCGAATATTTAATAATTTCTAAACTTCGTATACTGGGTAAGTTAAAAGTAATATTTGTGTACAACATTACGTTTAAAAGGCATTTTAAATTCATTTTCTAAAAATGATACTGACTTAAATTTAAAACAATATATGTAACGCATTCAAAACTTTTACAAAAGTATATAACTTTCGATAATGCAAATGTGTTTTTGTTCAGGAGACGATATTTCATCCCCAAAGCACAGGCAGTCCAAACATCCCCTATCTCTCCCTTTAACCATTTCTCTCAGGTGCCTAAGCTTATCTCACACAATCATTTATTCTCCAATCTGCCTCCCTTCTTCAAATAAATACCAAAGTAGTAGGCCTAACTGATTATTTTTATTTATGGTTACGTTCTTTTTTAAATAAATAAATCATTTACACTATCAAAAAATGTACGAAAAAATATATATTTCCATCTCAATTGTAACAATTTCAGTTTTTTAACAATCGTAACAAATTCAGTTTTTAAATTTGTTCACAAATAAATTTTATATTTTTAATGTTGTTTAAAGGCGAAAAACCTCTCCGTCATTATGGGCTTATACGTACGTATAAAAAACTGATTGGAAAGATGAAAGAGGGGGATCTAACCCAAGACTACGAAAAGATAAAGTGTAGATCTAACCATGTTTGGGGCTATGGCTTTGTAAGTCACGTTTTAGTTTCAGTAAGGTTTATGTAGCAATTTAGGATGATGACTTAGTCATTGAAACGTTGTGTTTTATTATTTTGTGTTACAGAAATAAAGTGGTTTTGTGGGAAAATGTGTTTTCATTAATTTTTTGAGCGAAATGAAGGTTAAAAATCTAATTTAGAAACCATGACCTAACAAGAAAATATTATATATTTTTAGCTACGAGATTCAGAAGGGCCGAATCATAGATACGGGCGTAGCAAGTGTAGACTCCTTCACATATGCACAGCTTTGATGGCCCCCATTTCCGAGACAATGACACGAATGAAGCGAGTAGATTAATAAAATATACCCATGTATGAAGCCTTCTAGAAAACCCGTATAAAAACTATTTTAAACCAAACTTACCCCACAAGATCTTCACATTTCCTACAAGGCGGAACACACAAATTTTTGGGCATTAGTTTTAGAGGATCTGCTTGTATTACATTGCATAATGAAGCTCGTTAAGTACCATGATGGCTTAGTCAAGTATTTTTTATTTCTTATAACTTCCTCAACATTTTTATTTTTTTTTGAAATGGCGACGAATAGATATGTCATTTGGGACTAAGCCAAATTGAAGAAATCAAATTTGATCGTTTTGGTTTTATTGCAGGTCGCCACATATTTCTTCAAAATCGATTAACCAGTTTGGGCTATAACGCACAACAGTATGACGTGAACGCACAGAAGTTTGGGTTACAATTTTCAAAAACTTTCTACTCTAGAAGTCTCAAAACTTACATTTCCATAAATATTTATTTTGTTTCCGTCCACACTTTCACTATACGTATTTATAAGAAAGGAAAAGGGAGGATCTTCTTTTATCTGTCAATTTATGTTTAACATTCTCGAGGATTATTATTGGTATAAGGGAATACCCTAGACTAAATGAATAATTCAAGAGTAAGGATGGGGATAAAGTTGGCATATGAAAGGCAGTTAGTTAAGAGATCCCGAGGGATAACCTTGTCCTCATGTCAACAGTCACTTCCTGTAACTTGGTGCTTCTTTAACCCTTAATAAATCAAGATTGCATAAACAAATAAATATGTATAAAACAAACTAAATGTCGCCATCATGGTACTTACTCAGAACTATTATATAACGTAATACAAGAAGATTATCAAAATGTAATGTCCAAAAGTTGGTATCTTGGGCTTGTAAGAAATGTTATATTTTATTTCTAGGTTAAGGGGTTTTAACCAACAAGGTAAGTCTTGACGTCAGATAGGTCCTAACGGGCCTCGTATTACGTATTCAAAAGTCTGGGCTCACTTTGCTCGTGTAGGTGTCTCGCTCCCTGCGGACCTCTAAGCTGCACATAACTTTATGCCGGATCATGTGTATATATGAGATCAGATATACTAGATCGTGTATATACTCGTGTTCGAATTCCCTTCTGGGTCAGAGTTAAATTACATTTCTAACAATATATTCCGTGTTTTTAAATTTAGAGAGATGAAGTATGTACCATTACGCGTATAATGGAAACTTTTAAATTTGTATTTATTTTAGCGTTTTATAATACGAATAACACGACATATGAACAAACAAAATGTTTAAAATGGCTGATATATTGATATTTTCTACTCAATTTTGCTGAATTGCGATAGGTTTTTATGAGCATACTATAGCCCCCTGTGCTCATTTAAATTGATTTTGAAGCTATCGTGCTTCGGTACAGACAACTACGACGACAGACAGACGGGTCGTTAAATATGACTTTTCCGCTTTCCTAAGATCGTGAAACGAGAAGCTCAGTAAAAGGAGGTCGAATTTATTTGAATGATCAAGCTTACTCGATACCTACCTAATTATATAATGTTACATTATAGTAACAAAGGTTTATATTCTTATAATTTTGAAATTATTTAAATATATTCAACAGATTACAACATACCATAGATAAAGAGACAATAATAATTTGAACAACATTTCAGGAGAATTCATACTTACGTCAGTATACTAAGTATAGTATAAATTTGATAATTAAAAAAATCCAACACTATTTTTTAACTCATATTCAAGTTTCATTTCATCATAAAAACGAAAAAGTTTTTTTCCCACATGCCGTCCAGACATCGTCGTAGTCATCTGTACGTAAACTCCACAAACATTAAGATTGGGAATTGGGGTGTGCTCATGTATAACCTTATTTAAATTCAGAAAAATCTATTGGAAAAAGTAAGAATAATGGTAATTTTAAACAGTATTTTGTTCATAACTTGTATGTTTTTCAACTTATAACACACAAATTACTGTAGATGTAAATATGTAGATTTCAATTCTGCATTTTACAGTACCAAACCACATCTCTACGATGACAAAGAGCGAAGTAATTGTGGAAAATGTATTATGTAGCCCGGACATGAAAGAAAATGTGATATTCGTATATTTACGAGATCCGGCAGGGACGAGTCATATGCAAGAGCGTACCGAGTGGAGGCTCTACTTCATATATAGCTTCGAGACACAGGAGAACCGATACACTGGCACGGGAAAAAGGAAGTGTACCCTTTTTAATATATAAGCATCTACAAGGTCTATTTGATATCATTTAATAAGGTCTCGCACAATTTAAGAGGTTCAGAACACCAGTGTAACACATATTTCAAACTTACCCTACTGGATAATACTCCTTAACTACCAATACAATTTAACGTTTCATACGCTGTCAAAGAAACCAACTTTTGGGCATTACATTTAATATTGTATTACTATAGACTCTTCTATTGTATAATGGGAAGAAGTAATAAGAAGTTTAATTTGTAAGCGTCGTGTTTTGACAAGATGCTAAATGAAAACACTCAAAACTCGACATATTGAGCAGAACGGTAAGGATACGCGATAACACAAAGGCAACAGAGTACCTACTCTTTTGTACTGCATTAGTCTTATGGTACGTACGGTGGCTTAATCCTAATAGGGTGTCAAATAAAACCACCTAAATCATTTTAGTTCTTTCGAGAGCAGAAGGATTGGTTCCGTGTAGACTTACACGTTTCTTTGTTGGTCCAGGATAGACAACTTTCTCTTGGTTCATTACGCAAACGGGATGGTATAGCAATGAGGCAGTAGGGTAGGGTTCTAATCACCGCAAAATATGCCTATTACGTCGTGGCTAAGGGGAGTTTCATTTGAAATATGAAAATTCTGGATACCAGGTGACCTCCAATTTGTAGCCTTATTTAATTAGGGGTGTTTTGTTCAGATTGGCATAAATGAGAAAAGATTGGAAACTAATAAACCAATAAAAACCTAGAGATACTCAATAATTAGAACTCGAGTAATTCAATAAATATGGATATAGAGAATGATAGGGCTAATACCAACCTTTTGGATCCACTACTCAATCTCAGTAAGATCCACAGACTTCAACTATACCAGGACATCCTACAATTGATAAGTTTTGAGAAAATGGGCGACCATCACAACACCAAGTTAATGTAATATATTTCTTTATTGTGCCACTCTTCCGACATTAGGCTCAGGTTGTTTGGAGTACACCAACTGAACTCGTACAAGATGTGTTAAGCTGTTGATTATTGAAGTTCATCAAAGGGAATAAATCTGCTAGCTTATAACTTAAATGAATATTTGCACAATAGGATGTAAGAAATCCCGGATTTAATGATAGTTGTTCGAAATATTTGTAGTATCATATCCGAAAGCCTGTTGAATCTATCGATTTGTTTATATTTGGTTATGGTCCAATTCAAGTTTTCGATACCACTGCTCAAGTAGTTCAGTCATTTTGTGAATAATGAAAATCCAACGAGAGCATAATACACTTCCTAACTCACAAACTAACTCTTAGCAACCGACGTTCTCTACTAATGGGATAAAATTCACGCAAAAGTATCCTCCACCAAAAGTCACATCTCATCATTAACTTGTTTCTGTGAGAAAAAATTCATATTTAATAATTTTTAAAACTAGATCCTAAAAGTATAAAATAACACAAATAGTAATATCAGGACTCATCTTTTTCACCTTAAAAATTCATCACTAGAACAAAATGCTAATGCTACATATTTATTACTGATATTTTCTCCTTTTATTGTAAATGGTGGAGCATTTTTAAACTTTTACCTTTTATAATTTGATCCGCTCTCATTTAGTTTTAATTTATGAAACTTGAACTACAAATTATATTGATTATTCTCATACAAACGAAAGAGAATAGAACAAGTAACCTTTTTATGAGAAAGTAAACTAAAAATATATTTAATACATAAAATATATAAATGAACGGTAAGAATAATATAAATACTCTTTTGAAAGTGTCTCAAACTTTAGGGACATCCTTCGTCTAACCGTCGAAAAGTTCTTAAGTCTCTGATAACTCCGAGTTATTGCAACTACATCATTTGTCAGACTGTTATCTTCCTTTTTACAACCATCTAATTTTAACATTTATTTGTAATTTTAGGTTGCTTTAAACTATAGTGTTTTCTCTCCTATTTATGTATAGATTATCATGGTAATTTTTTCTAGTCTGCTAAATAAAGGCTAGAAAATGGAAAAGCTTAATCCACGAAACAAAAGGAATGTCCAAAGAAACCTATTTTGAGGTATTAGCTGGGCGAAGACGGTAACAAATAAAGAGTAAAAGGTGGCTCTATGATATTGAAACAAACCTTCATTCCATGTATAAGAAAAAAAGGAGTTGCCAGAGAAAAATCAATCTGAGGATGTGGAGAACTATGTAAGTGAATATCTCGTTCAGGGGGTGTAAATAAGTATTGTGATCAGGTGGCTAGTTTATATGACCGAATGGAAAATATAATAATGGTAATAGGTATATTGTGTGGAAATAACAGTGAAAATAGAAGAAGAAGATCATGAAAAATTGGGCTAAATTTGACTTGAAGGAGGACCAAAGAGTATTAAGCTGAGGAAATTGAAGACAGGCTGCAACGGGAGAGGCTCATTGTAAGCTGTAGTGCAGAAAGAAAGGTAACCTTTACGTGCCCGACAGACAAAATCGAAAATTCTTTTTCCTACGGCACGATTACAAATGTACTCACTTCACGAGTAGCTTTTGAGTGTAGACTAGAGTCACAGTGAAAGTTCAAGTTCCATTTTCCATAAGGTGACTATTGATGAAGTCGTCGTGGTTTAAATAAATCTACGACGCGTGTCATGAAAAGGTCACTATGACTTCGTTATCAGGTTGACTTTGTCTGGGTCTAGATTATCAAAAATATAACATAAATTTGTATAAAATTAATACTTGGAAAATGATGGTTAACACTAAATAATATTGGTGCTTAGTAGCCAGCCGGTCGACATAATGAAATAACATTTAAAACAAAATTGAAGACATTATTTCATTTTATTGCTCTCATTCTTATTGCACTTTTTGAATTACAATGGGTTGTAAACATTTTTATTTAAAAATAATAGAAATGAAATAAATAAAATTCTTTGAATTTTTCCCACGGAAGTTATTTCTAGTTTGTAGGCAGATAGTTTCTTCTCGTTCACAGTAAATGACAATTCATTAATATCAGCTTGTGATTTAGGAAGAAAAACTACTATTTGAACTGATTTTAATATTCAGCAAAATTAGGTCCCTTCGGGTCAACGTTACAGGTTGGAGAAGAAGCAAAATGTACAACGAGCCATGTCAAAATAATTGGGTATATTATGTTGTACAACAGCAGTGCTGATTTGGGCCAAGAAACTTTGTATCAGATTCTAGAAATGAGATGGCGCAATGTCATGAAGCAGCTAAAAATTCCGTTGCACTTAAATCCGGTCTTTTGTGACGCTCGGTATCATGAAGGTGAAGGAAGAACTCCTGGGAGAATTCTTTGGTAATGTTTTGGTACGTACTAGTGGTGCAATCATTTATACGAGAAACCATTAACTTCACTTTGACGTTGCTGTACACTTCCCGAGCTTTGACAGGTAGTATTGATTTTTGATCGTATTTCAAATCATATGATTTATCTCTAGTATACATGGTGTTCAAGAATTCAGAACAACTGTTTGAGGAGTTTTCGTATGCTTTGCGTTTAATTCCGTCGTTGACATCTTCATGATGAATTTTGCGAACACTCTCCGAAAAGCCAAATCCTGATTCAAAATTGTACTATCCGGAAACAGTGCCTACCATATAACAAGTTCTCTGAACGTTATATGGGTTGAAAGACCCGTGTCTAGAATTGATCAGTGACTTCCACATTTCGGTTTGTGAGGGACTACTGAGAGTCATTTGAAACAGTTGTACCACTACTAAATTTTTGTACGGCCTTTTAAACCTGCTCTATCTAGAAAAATATGCGTAAAAGTACTTGTTTTTCAAACAAAAATTTTTTTTTAAACTTTGTCGTGCCTTCTTTTTGACTTTTTTTTTAATGTAAATAATTAAACAATTATATTTTATTGATAAACATTTTAGCGTCGAGTTATTTTCTTGTTTTATTTAGACGTAAGTACAAAACAGTTTCTGCGATTGAATTTGTTTTCATTCAATCCTGAAAATTTTCTATCTTAAAACTTAAAATTGCAAAATAACATGATTGGACTAACATATTTTATTGAGGAGCATAATTAACATAAATTCAAAATATTTTAAAAATAAACAGGCTTGAAAACAAAAAATAGAACGACTGCAAGATCTTAGTAAGGTTGAAGAACACCAAGGCACAAGATTTGATCCAATGATCCTATGATACTGAGAGTACATTTAAAAAGGATTTTTGAACCCGGTATTGGACTGAGACCTGATATAACTAATTATCATAGAATAAATTACTACATAGGTTACAATATTTAGCTGTAATATGTATACAAGCATACTTTTAAATTTACTTCTGAAAATGACCGAAACTATTTACTAATAGGAAAACCATAAGTAAACATGGACTGGAGTTTTTCACAGCTAAATATAACAGCAACATATTTTTAAGTGTACATCCTGAAATTGTATATAATTTCTATGTAACAGATTTTTTTTTTGTGACACTATTTACTTGTTCATATGATTGGAATCTCTATATTAAGTTTTATTTTACATTCCTTTACTGTCATTTTCTTCTTGTCTTGAATATTTTATCCTACTGTAAGTTAATCTCTTGTTATACAATACGTTGCGCTCATTGTCTGTTGTAATCAACTCTTTGTTCAGCACCCCTTCTTTATGACTTAAGAAATACTCTTGAGGGAGTATTTGCACCATCGAAATTATGTAGTAGTTTCGACATAAAATTGGGAAAAAGTCAATAATGTGACTAAAAATGTTCTGATGCATAACACACAGAGAATGAGAGTCCCCATGAATTGCAATTCTTCCATGAATTGCAATTTGAAAAACTGCTATAGTTTGCAGTTAGACTCACATAATTTAAAATTGTTTGAAGTACATGAAACAGTCTGTTACATAACCAGTATACAAAATATAGGGTAAAAAATGTCGACCTCCACGTTTCATGGCTTCAGGAAATCGTTATTGTCAAAAACGTAATTTCGAACCGTGCCCCCAAGAAAATATGATATTCGTATAGTTAAGAGATCTGTAAGGGTCGAGTGACTGACGTGAGCGTGGTGAGTGGAAACTACTTCCCATATTTGTTATGATAAATGGTGTTATTAATCACAATATTAGAACTTTGGACTTAGTTATTAGCATTATTTTGGGAGCATCGGTGTTGGGTGGCGACGGCGCTTTGGTAGGAGTGGATAATCACCATCCTGTGTTGTTTATTTGTTTTGCTGGAGGTCGAAGTCGGTGGCATATGGTAGTGCCTAACGAGATTGTTTATTCATTCACAAAAGCCAATTTTTATGGTATTTATTCTGATCTTAAATGTTGCGATTGGGGAAATGTTTTTAATTGTCAAGACGTTAATATTGCGGTTTCTGAATTTTATAAATTAATTTATTCAGTTTTAGATAAATACGCCCAAAAGAGGCCACTAATTAAGTCTAAGTACCCGGTATAGTTTACAAAAGAAATTATTAATAACTGAAAATTAAAACATATATTTAGGGAAAAATTTAATACATCTGGGAGTAATAATTATTTAGAAACATTTAAATAGTATAGGCGTAGGGTTAAACATTTGATAAAAGTGGCATATGAAATGTATATAGCAAATCTTGAATGCTCTCTTGTTGGTGATCCGAAACAGTGTTGGAATTTTGTTAAATGCAGAAAGAGTAGTGGGACAGTAACTGGTAATGATTTTGTGTGGAATGACAAGCGGCTTACGGACGGTTTATCTGATATAGATGCCTTTGCAGAATACTTTGGTTCTGTATATGACAAACCGGATCAGTTGAATTGGAAGGAGATTTTTTCATAGCCCGTTATGACAGGAGTGCAACCTTTAATTATTTCGAATATAACTATTGATCAGGTAGAGGCGGCAGTTAAAAGATTACCTTCAAAAAGATCGTTTGGTCCTGACCTTATCCCAGTTTATATTTTAAGGCTTGTTCAGAATTCCTACTTAAACCTCTTTGTTTTATTTTTAATTTGAGCCTTTCCACAAACATTTTTCCGAATGATTGGAAACTGTCCAGAATTACTCCTCTTCATAAATGTGTTAACAAATTGGATATAGCCAACTATAGACCTGTAGCTATACTTTCAACTCCAGCTAAGGTGTTTGAAATTGTTATGCATTTGTTTGTGCTATCTCATATGAAACCATATTTGTCTTGGGCTCAACATGGTTTTGTTCCTGCTAGATCCATTAATACTAATCTCTCAAATTTTGTAAATTAATTATGCATCTAGGGTACTGGATAATAAGGGGCAAGTGGATGTGATATACACTGACTTTTCGAAAGCATTTGATAAAGTAAATCACGTCACTTTGCTTAAGAAGCTGAATTTTTATGGGTTTTCCAATGATCTAATTATGTTTTTCTCTTCCTATATGTTTTTTAGGTATCAATATGTAACGCATTGTGGTTTTAAATCTAATCGATTCTTAAAGGGGTCCGGTGTTCCTCAGGGATGTAATTTGGGACCTTTATTGTTTAATATGTTCATTAATGATATAACTTCGTGTTTCGATAATTGTGAATATTTAATGTACGCCGACGATTTGAAATTTTTTAAAAATATTAAAACTTGTAATGATTGTGAAACATTGCAGGAAAATTTAGATTGATTATTTGTTTGGTGCGAAAATAATAAACTTCAACTGAATATTAAAAAATGTTGCGTCATGTCATATTATAGAGTATTACAGCCTTTAATTCATAATTATAACATTGATTTGCAGTCGTTAAAATAGGGTTAATACATTCAAGGATTTGGGGGTTCTTATGTCACAAGATTTAACTTTTAGTTCTCATATTGTTAATATAGTAAAGAGAGCTTACTCCACCTTAGGTTTTATTTGTCGGTTGGGAAGAGATTTTAAGGATATTATCGTACTTGAAGTTTTATTCAATAGTCTAGTTAGATCAGGGTTGGAATTTGCTGGTATTGTTTGGTCCCCATCAGCAAAATATTATATTAATATGATAGAGAAGGTTCAGAAAAGATTTTTGCGTGTGTTGTTCTATAAAAAATTTGGATTTAATAACCCACAAATTTGTGTGATAAGGTATAGGGAATTTTTTAGGGTATTTGAAGTCAATTCTTTGACAGTTAGGAGAAATCTGTTGAAGTTGTGTTTCTTGAGAGGAGTTATGTGTGGTGTGATTGAGGGTCCTGAGAGCCTGAGACAAGTATGCTGGTATGTTCCACCTTGCGGGATAAGAATCAGACGACCACTCTACCAAGAGCGCGTTAGAACCAATGCTCATGCGTCGTCGCCGCTGAACTCGACGATTGCTCTGTATAATGTAGTCGCTCATAGGGTGGATGTTTCCTGGGGTTTGTCGAGGTTTCGTAGGGAAACTTTAGCTGTATTAAACCAACTTTGGTTTTAAATTTGCATGTTTTGGTGGAAATCAACAATTGTAAAATGTTAGTTTTTTATGTTTTTACTTATTTTTTTAGTATATATGGTTTTAAATTAGTATATTTGTAATTGTGTATTTGGTTGTTGTACTTTTACTTTTACTTTTAATATAGTTTAGGCAGACTTAGGTATTTTGTTATATATGGCACCCCAGTAATTGGGTTTTAACCTGTTGGGGCTGCTTTTGCAACATAATTAATTTTGTATTTTATTTGTTGTAAAAATTGTTGTTGTTGCAATAAATTTATTCTACTATTCTACTATATATACACGAGCAAAACGCGTGTATACATTTTATTATATACTCGTCTACGAAGCACATTTATTAGGGTCTAACCGACGTCAAGAGAGTACTTATATACAACTAATTAGGTTTATAAATTATGTGTAACAACTAGTTTAAACTAACTTGCACTACTGGGTAGACCCTCGATAAATCAATAAAATTTAACATTTCCTATATGGGAAAAGAAAGTAGCTTCGATCATTATATGTAGATAATCTGCTTGTTTTAATGATGGGTCTGGGTAAGTACCATGTTAACGTCCATAAACTTTTATTTGTTTGTTTAAAAATAATTTCACTGTACAATTAACCAGAACTTGATAACATAATATGGCCTCAAATTATGGTACTTAAAAGTTCTATGAACGGTGGTTGTACTGTTAATGGGTGTTGGATGTACATACATAACCCCTGTGGGAGTGTAAGAGAAAGTCCATACACAGAAAGTGAGGGGTGACACTATCCACAGTTTGGTGATGACGGTCCACTTTTAATCACGTCTGACTCTACTCAAATATTTCTAAAAAGGCTTATTTTAAGCTTGTTTTATGGCTAAGAGAATATGTTATGAACACTGGATTTTTTCTAATATATAAAAGAAAGACGAACCTTTTTATTGAAACAATTAATTTTCCCTAATTTCCCTAAAATGAATGAAGAAAAATTAAATGCTTTCCATTTCAACATTTTGTTTTGATCCATTATCGATATTATATAGTCAATTATGTCGTAAGAAAAATATAATAATATTAATTGCCTTAATCTCTTTCTAAAAAAATTATGTCTTCATAATTTTGAATTACTTTAGTGTAATTAGCAAAAGAATTTTGGAATTACCTTTCTGTTTTACTTACCCAGTATACAAAGCATAGGGTAAGTTTGGTAGACATAAATTTCGACCACCGTTTTTTACTGATCTTTACGTTTCATGGACTTGAAAAACCGAGAATGTGGATTTTCTACATGTCCGTTCGTTATCGTTGTTGTCGTCTATATATAAGCACGACAGCTGCCACAATAATAAAGATAAAAACATGAAATCTAATGTATGGCTCATAGAGAACCCTGTTGAAATTCAGAAAAATAAAATTGAAAATGATAGCCGTTAAAAACCGTGTGGTTATATATAGTTTGTTGTTTAACTTATGACACCCCGAATTGAATAAAAAATTACAGATTTCAATTCTGCATATAATGGTATCAACTCAAAATCTCTACGAAGAGAAATACCAATGTGTTTTTTTTTTAAATTAATTTCAATACTTAACCCTCCAAACCCGAAGGGAGGGCCTTGCCCTAAAATGTTATATTTCGATAGTTATACGTGATCCGGTAAGGGCGTAGTGAGTAGAAGCCACTTCATATATTTACAGACTCTTAGGTCCGAGACAATGAGAGAGCGAAGGGAGTGGAGACAGTTTAATATACACATATAAGGGGTTTGTTATGGCGTTGTAAACGTCTAGAAAATAGGAATATACACACGATGTTCAGAAAACCTGTGTAACAATTATTTTAAACCAACCTACCCTTCTCGATAAGAACTTTTTATCTACTAACAAAACACATTATTTCCTACAAGATCAAGAAACCAACTTTTGGGCATTACATTTAAAGAATTTGCGTTTGTTAAATTGTATGATAGGGCTGAGTAACTATTATGATGGCCATCATGAATTTTTTTCTTGTTTTAATCCCTATATCAGTAATGTTTGTTAGAGACAATTTTTTGTTTAACTAATCTTAGATAATTTTACGTTCATGGTAATTAGCTAAACATTGTTGAAAATAAATCTATATAGATACAATCTTGTTGACCTGTAGATATATAAGTTTAGATTTATTTTATAAGCACGACCCTCCGATGATGATTATCATGTTATCGAAATGTACATCAGGGCATAAAGTGGAAATAATAAATAAAGAACAATTAATCAGATAATTGCGTTTTATTTTAAAGTTTCTAGTGATTGTGGTTAGAGGGCAAATTCGAATCATTATTATAAACGTATATGTTTCAATTTTGTAATTAAAACCTCATTTATATTAGCAATTTTAGGTTATATAATTTATTGTGCCTTCACTTTTTGCATAACATGTATATTTAAAAATTAAAGGCAAAAACCCGACTTTATTCCATCTCCCTCCGGAAGAAGGGGTTTGAGTAAGGAAAGTAGGATAAATGATGGATACTTTCGGTTACTTAAAGATTTTATCCAGTTAATGTCAATGTAAAGTTTATCTCAAATTTAATCTCAACAACTATTTTTTATAGCCAATCCATTATTCCAAATTAATATATCAATTATTGTAAATATTTTGTTATATAATAAATTATTGAATTATTCCAACAGGAAGGTGTTTTAAAGGTTTTGCAGCCCAAAGAAAATCATCACAATAAATAAAATGTATACATTTAAAATTTTCAAATTAAGACATTTGTAAACCGTCGTAGTACGTTTCACCCAACTACGAATAAAACTTCTGACAAACACAAAGACCGTTGGCAAGGAGCCGGAGACGACTAACAGACTATCAATAACTTCAAATGTTTAAGGTTTTCGATTTAATTACACTCAAATAAAGAATGAGAACGTTTAAACGTTTGTTTTACGATCGGAATAAAACAGTTTTTAATTAAACCCGAAAACAGTTATTAATGCCACTATATCGTTAGCGGTGTCCAATGAAAAGTATTTTCTAAAAGACAACGAATTTAAAACTACTGCATAAACTAACTCATGTATTTACTTTAACACACAACAATATTTTAGAATATTTAGACTAAATAAAAGAATTCATGAAGGCTCAATTACAGAGTACGAGCCTCGGATGTGGTATACGCGAAACAACCAAGCTGGATCTACATACACATTTCTTCATGAAGTCTTGGGTTGTATCCCTCTCTTTCATCTTTCCTATCAGATTTTTTTTTAACTCATGTATTACTTCACTATTACAGTATTCTTATTAATAATTAGATATTTAGTTTATGATCTTTTCTTCATCTATTCTTTTGAAGTGAAAACTTCCTTTGGCGCGTTTTTGCTGAGGAGTGAACGTAAGTGGACAGTCACGCTCTGGTCCGTTACGTTGAATCGAATTTACTCGGTTCCAATCGAAATCAGCCACGTTTACTGTCTGACGACAAATGCATTGTTCCAATTTTATTGTATATGATCAGTGTAATATGTAAAGTTTTTAAAATCTGTGCTGCATTTTACTAATACAGTAGTGAATAATTTATTTCGCATGAAGGTCATTTCTCGCATTTCTCCAATAGACTAATATGAAGGACTTAGACATCAATTACTATAAATTATTAATTATATTAATAAATATCTCGCAGAAATAAATAATACGTACAATAGTTTACTACTTATAAGTTGTTAATTTTTGTTTTAAATAAAAATTTCATGCACACTTTGCCCTGTGAATTTTTATTTTTATTATTTTAAATGTTACTATTATTTATCTACATTTACATATTGATAAATCTCTATGAATTTTAATGTGCGTGTATTTATTTATTGCTTTTCGTGGCATAAGGTTTCCTAACCTTACATATTTTATCATACGTATATATCATGGTACTTACCTTACCATATCAATAAATGTAATGCATCATGTATTTTTAATGTAATGTCCAAAAGTAGGTCTCTTAGACTTTGTAGGAAATATACTGTGTTTGTAGATACAAGTCGCTTCAGTTTTTCTGAAAATCGTAGTTTTGTATATCACTACTTCCTGGAAGTCGGCTTTAACTGGCCTCGTAGTGTTGTCTGGATACTGCAAATATCAAATTAACTTAGAAAATCCATAAAATAAATAATACTCTCAAAATTAAACAAAATAAAATACCGTAAATAAATAAATTTCAGCTACGATTAACTTATAAATCAAAGACAGATATTATTTCAACAGGATGTTCGGAGCGGATATAAAACTAAAAGGCCAGCGGTATTAAGTTTCATTTAATCATGATTTTACACGCCAGAATATTTCGCAGTGAGAATGAAAAATACACACATTCATATAAAATAATGCATTTAAAGAGAAATTGAAATGAGACACAAGCCAATCAGAACAAATCAAGCCAAATAATGTCCAATCAAAAATAACTATGTAAAACACGTGGGAAAGGGAGAGGGGAACACGCGAGGAAAATTAGTGGTCAGTCTGGGAAGGAACACGCTCAAAATAACTTCAACTAGTAAGAAGTGCTTGCAGATTACCAAATAAAATCTAAAATAAATAAATGGAAAATTTCATATCCCTAATTAAAAATTCTATTGTGTTGCGATAAATAGGAGTTGTAACAAATGTGAAAGAGTGAGCAGTCAAAATAAGTGAAGTGTTTAGTGATTTTGTTAAGTTAAGTAAATTAAAATAAAAGGTCAATAAAAGGTGTGAGAAAAGGGAGTGTCAGAAAATGTAAGTAGTTTCCAATGTAAACACTTGTAAGACAGATCTCGAGAGTTACAAAACATATAGACATGAAACTCATTGTGTTTGTATCCAAGTCACTCTTTTTTATATAATAAAAGAACAATAATGTCCGTCTATGTGACTTTTTTAATAATAAAATAGTTACTTACTTTATAATCATATGACGCGTTTCGGAACTCGTTCTATCTTCAGAATATCGCTCTGACTTTTTAGATAGATAGATGTAACCATGTCGTTCCGCACCTCTAACAACATTAAGCCCAAAAAAACAACACCATTGGAACAAAAGTCAGGGATATATAGAATCAATTGTAATCAATGCGAGTGTTTCTATATAGGGCAAACTGGGAGGCAATTTAAACAACGATTTAGTAACAACAGTAACAGAGTAGCGTATGCAAAATCTAACTACGCACGCCACATTATAGAAGAAAACCACTCATATTCTAATTTCTGAAAGCAACCTCCATCCAATTCACATATGCAGGAAGAGCAAACAAATGGACGCGCTAGAGGAATATGAAATATATAAAGCGCAGTTAAAAAGTCCATAACATATGTTGAATGACCAATTGAATTTTACGTCCAACTTGATGTACGACTTTGCTAGAGGAATAGACAAGAAACGCAAACACTATGCGGTACTGCAGGTTAGGGATCAGTATATAAACGTATTCGATGGTGTGCACACGCAGTGATATTGTCTGTGTTAATGTGCGCGTGTATGTGTATATGTGTTGCGATATGTTGTGTAATAAGTTATTTTAATGTTTTAACGACCTCAGCAGAGCGATATTCTGAAGATGGAACGAGTTCCGAAACGCGTCATATAATTATGAAGTAAGTAACTACTTTATTTTAAAAAAAATTCACATAGACAGACATTATTGTTCTTTTATTATATATAGACATGGTAAATAGAATTAGTAAATTTTATTATTTAAATTGAACTAATATAGAATGTTAGCATAAGTAATTTTCTTTAAGTTAAGTAGAATGTATCATGAATGAATGATTTAGTTTATTATGTTGTACATGTAAAATTCAAGTAGTACCGGGAATAGTTTATATAAGCTTAACTTGGTGAGTTTTAACCAAGCTTTTGACAAAGAACCAGGTAAAACTCAGCTTGATACCACAGGTGATACGAAGTAAACGAAAATGCAGATAAACTGGAAAAAAATGGGACCAAGAGATTCTTCATTGGCCCAGAACCTGTATGAGGAATAAATAACTAAAGCCGTAGCAAAAGCTAGCATAAAACATTGTCTCAAATTAGAAATTGAGGATGGATGGACGAAATACTCTACAGGAAAACCTCAATTCGTCAGTTCACAAAGTAAACGAAATCTCAGGAAAACCTAAAGTTTCGTATCAGACCATGGCGCTACCAATAAGCATTTTAACACCATGGGATTATTCCAAGGAAACTTGAAATGCAGACTGTGTAATCAACACCTAGAAACTGCAGAACTTATACTACGAAAATGTTTAGCATTAGGAGGTAGAAGACAACTGATCTTTGTCCCAGATGAGAATTTTGATGCAACAAGAAAGCTAGATAGGAAAATCCTGAACCTAACCATTGGAATAGCTAGTTAGGAACTTTAGGAAGTACACAAAAAGCCTTATAGGCTGAAGTGTCTTGTAAGCAGCAATAATATGTTAATATTTCCTATTATTGGGCATTATATTTAGAGCATCTGCTTGTGTCATGGAGATGAGTAATTATTACGATGGGCCCATAAAGTATTTTTTTAGTTAAGGTGATGACGACCGAACGGTTTTTGACTTTAAACAAGGAGGGAATAAACATAAATAATTATTTAGACTATTTTCGTTAAAATTTGCTGTGTCTTTCACTTACACTTAAACAGGGTAAATAAAATTTAATAACGGGGAAAAATTAAGCAGATAATATAAAATGTCATATTTTAATTATAATTAGTACAGATGGTGACTATTATATGTATAAATATTTTTCAATTCAGTCATTGTATATACATTAAATATATTGTTGTTAGTATTTTATTAGGGTAAAGATGTGACAAAATTTGTGCAATGTTGTCGTACAGTTTATTTCATAATGAAAACACATCAATTTACGAAACAAAATTCCAAGCATGCTCGCCATAGACTTTATTTTATGACGATCATATCCTCCTTAGTTTACATCCAGTGCTCGTATTTAGATCCTAACAAGATCTCCTCAAGGGTAATCTCTATCCTTATATAAACTCCAGAGCTTATTACAAATGCTAACCAATCCTGAGGGATCACTCCCTTACATGCATGCATTGAAGCGCTCCTCCACGCTACCTTCCTTCGTATATTTGATAAAGTGATGAATTCTGTATTAGAAATTGGAGCTGAATTTTACACTATAAAGAATACATAGTAAAGTGTAGTATATTTAACAAGAAAACAAATCTGAATTTCTTTTCTTTTTTGTTTAAGACAAATAACCTCTCGGTCATCATTCTTTTATAAAAAAGGGTAGTCCTACAGAACGTAAAACAAGGTCCCTCGAATACTCTAAAACCTTCAGTATAATGAAATACAAATAAAGATAGGAACTTGATAATATAGGGATAGGGGATTTTAATGTACTCATATAGAACCCAATTGAAATTCAGAAAAATCCAATGAAATTGTCAAATGGTGGCCAATTTAAACAGTTTAAGATTAATGTCTCGTTTTTTCGTACAACTTGTAACACACGAATTTACAAAATATATAAAATCTCCATGTAATCGTACCTACCCAATTTATTGACAATTGCAAAATCTAAAGTGCTGTCTAATATGTATTTTTGAACTCTGACTTTCCAAAAGAATGTAAGACACGAGGGTAGCGGATGGATTCTCCTACATATATGAACAGCTTCAAAGCACGCTTGCCCCAAGAAAATGACACGAGCAAAGCGTATGGAGATTTTTTTTATATATAAACTTCTATAAGGTCCTAGACGTCGTAAAGATGGTAGTGATATACACAATTACGTGGTTAGGAAAACATTTGTAACAAATGTTTTAAACAAACTTAAGCCACTGGTTAAGACTACTTGATATACCAATACAATGATGTTTTGTAAAAGATACAAGAAACTTTTGGACATTATGGTTTTGGATTCTTGGTTATTTGAAGTTTTCATGATTTTTACGCAACATTTGTTAAAGTTTTATTTCTCAAATGTCATATAATAAAATAACAAATAATCACTTAATAGTATCAAGTATTAATTTTGTTTTCATTTTCTATTACTTTCTTGAGAGATGAATTCTTGCCGTCTTGAATATTGGATCCCTCTAGAAGATAATCTCCGCTATACAATAAGTTGGAGCTTATTGTGAGTTGAATTCAACCCTTTGTTCGGCTCCCCTTCTTTACTACTTAAGAAATATTCCTTAAGGGGGTATTTAATTTTCACCCTCGAAATTATGTAGAACTTTCAACATAAAATTGAAAAAAGTCAACAATGCGACTGAATATTCGCTAGTACAGAAATTCAGAGGAGAATTAAAATCTTCCATTCATTTTTATGAAAGAAATCGATTTAAGAAATTGAAATCAGACAATGTCATGTAGAATAAAAATGTACAAATGCTTCATCAGATGAAATAAAATATAAAATAATAATAACAAATTTGGAGTTTTGTTAAAACTAAAATTAAAAGAAAAAGAATTTTATTCTAGTTATTCATATTGAAAGTCACTTTTGTACTGGGTTTCATAATTATATGATCTACGAAGTGTTTTAAAAATTTATTCAACATGGCTTTACTCGCGGGAAGAAATTAAATATGGATGATAACCTTCAGTTGGTGGAGGATGCCTCTGTGAGCTTGGGTAAATTGTATTCCACTCACAGAAAGCATCAGTCGCTAGCAGTCGAAATGCGAGTTATATACTACACTTCCCATTAAGTAACGGAACAAATTCATCAGATATATTGCACAAAACTTGGCGACACCCTATTATAAATCATTATTACTATTTATTTTTAGCTAATAACCTTTCGGTTATCATTGACTTCTGAAACAAAATGGAAGAAAAGTACATTAGATAAAGATCCACGGCTCTCCACTCGATATGAAAGATCAAACAGAAGGATCTTACTTAAGACTACACGACAAAAGTTGTAGATCCAACTAGGGCCCCTCGCGATTACCACGCCCGTATTTCATATAAGCGAGCCCCGGAGGGTATGGCATGATCATTATACAAACTAAGTTATGGTGCAACTGTTTCAAACTACTCACGTTCCAGTAATCTTTCAAAAAGTTGAAATGTCGGAAAAATAACCAATTGTGAAGTTTAGTGCACACGTCTATCTAAGTAAGGTTATCATAAGGATAATTAAATGTTTGCAAATTATTTTCTGTGTAATTATAACATGGAGCGTCACATCTTCGTTCTGTTTTATTCCAAAGTACGGCTTAACCTTATTCATCTTGAGTTCGTTAGCCTCCAAAATAGAATGCCTTTTTCTTGTGGTGCCTATATATTTGATGTTTTCTTAGATGTCTTTAATAGAATTTAAATTGCTTAAAACAATTCCTTTTTATACTGACAAATTCCCCTTTCCATTTCTTTCTAGAGTATTCTAGAGTAACTCATTTCTCTATCATATAAAGGAGAGGTGTTCAGGAAAAGGCAACATAAAAGAGAAGCCGGATATCTCTCACCCTCTCTTACAACTCTATTGAATTCCCTTCCTATCTCCACGTATCACACACCCCCACCATTCTATTTAGACACACGTGTAGGCCTTCTCTTAAATTTAATTTTCTCTCCAACTTTGAAGTCGACAAGTCTAGTCTTGTTCACGAACATTTCAGTTGGGTTGTTCTCAATATTAACATCCATAGTTACCAGATAGGTTAGTCTTTTTTACGGTTAAATTCCTGGTGTCCCAAAATTTCAAAACATTTAAAAAATATTTATTTATTAACAAAACACTCACTATGTAAGTATAAAATTCCTATAAAACCGAATACAATTTTTACTTCTACACTTTTTATTATTATTATTTTTCCAATTGTTAATTTTGTTTTGACTACCAAGAAAACTGGTGAAAAATACAAACATTTTAATTCGAAAACATATTTTTAAAGTTTAACATAAAATAACCATCGTTAAATGGCTAATAAACCCATAAACCTTCGAAGAAAACTTGTACAGAATCTACATGAGAAAATGTATGCATGTAAAGTCGATAGTAACAAATTAATAGAAGTTAAACTTTTATTAAGAGAAAACGGACCAAAATGTGGCAAAAACACGGAACGGCAAAAAACCTCATAATGCTATTCTTTTCTTCATTAACAAGTATCATATTTTGTTTTCCAATGACTTTATTTAAATAAATTCTCTACAAGTTCAAAGGTTTTACACGTTTTTAGCCATTTAACAAAGTTATTTTACGCTAACTCTAAATCTGTGTGATTTCGACTCCTATTTGATGTATTTACACCGATTTTCTCGAAAACTGGACCTATTTACAGTTCTAAGACCTATTTTATTGAATTTTTATATACAAAAACATATAAATCTACCAATATAACTTAATTTAGCTTCCACGAATGACTGTATGGCTTTTTTCTTTCACTTTTCGGGAACAATATTTTTCTAGCTGCTCAAAAACGAAGCAATTCCAGACATAAGAAGATATGTTTAATATTTCCCCTGGAATCAGTTTATGAAGTATTACCGTGCAATTTAAAATCCATTTATATACGTAAAAGCTATAATTAGTCACAGTTTTATATTAATTGCTAGCTTAATTAAAATGTAAACGAACATAGTAGGCCTACCAAATGAGGAACCACTATTTCCATTTCATTACCTGTTACATATATGTCCAACAGTAATTCAACTGTTTTGTTTTATCGTTGGCAGTAAATAGCCGTAAAGGTTTATTTACTGGAATGGTGGCACCAATGCACATCGTTTTCCGTTGTAATAATGTACTTCCAACCCATTACAGTCATTGATTAGAGTAAATAAAGTCTAGGAATACGTTTAAAAATAGCTATATAATGTAAATATTAATTTAAATGATCAAATTATAGTAAATAATTAAAAACTAATTTATTGATTATGATAAAGAACATACACATCCAAACAACAAGTAATAGACAGAGTGTACATGAATATCTTTGGTGGTTCTGTACATCAAAATACTACTATATATATATATATATATATATATATATATATATATAGTAGTAGTATTATTGTTATATTACAATATATGTTCAAAAGTGCTTCGTTTCCGTCTGACTGTTATATATTATAATTTTTATCAACAAACATCTTGATAGGTGTCATAATGGTCCTTACACCACCCCATCATACAACATGATTACAAGTATTATATTATATTATTTTACATATATTATCTCAATATATGTTCAAAAGTGCTTCGTTTCCGTCTGACTGTTATATATTATAATTTGTATCAACAAACATCTTGATAGGTGTCATAATGGTCCTTACACCACCCCATCATACAACATGATTACAAGTAGATCCTCTAAATATAATAACACCCAATAGTTGGTTCCTTGGACCTTGTAATAATTGTTATATTGTATTGCTAGATCAAGACGTTTTAACAAGTAGGGTATGTTTGTTTAAAACAGTTGTTACACAGGTTTTCTGATAACTCGTAATTTGATAATAAGTTGACATGTGATATGAACGAAAAACTGTTTGATATTGCCGCCAGTTTGACATATTCTGTTCGATTTTCTGAATTTCAATAGCGTTCTATATGAGCCGACTATAGTCCCCTGCACCAAATTTCATGTCATGATTACGTACAGACGACAACGACAATGACGGACGGACGGTATGTCGCAAATAGCTTTCCTGAGTAATGTAACATGAAGATCTGTCGGAAAACGAAAGTAGATATTTTTAACGATTACCAACCTTACCATAGCATTTATCATAATTTTGTAGGGGCCTATATATTATTTTTGAAGTGATAACTTCTTTTGGCCCGTTGGGTACTTTTGGCATGGGGGAAAAAGTGTAAACTGGCGTCCACGTACCGTACCCTACCATTCTGGCTTCATGTGATCTATATATTCTCTCCCTCTCTCCCTCTCTCTCTCTCTCTCTCTCTCTCTCTCTCTCTCTCTCTCTCTCTCTCTCTCTCTCTCTCTCTCTCTCTCTCTCTCTCCCTCTCTCTCTCTCTCTCGGTCTCGTAGAGCACAGAGCAAAACAACGTCAATTTTTAATATTTACTGCTAAAATTTTTAAAAATTCATATATATTTTGGATAAATATCACGTGTGTATTTCTGAAATTATAAATTTATTGAGAATAAGAGACCGACGCCGATGTACGGAAATGAAACGTTTTCTTGTTTTTATGTAAAGAATTTCCTTTTATATATTTCAGAGACACCCTGTATATATTCCTTCAGTTATAAGTCAACTTGAAAAGCAGTAAATAAATTAAAGAAGGATTAACACAACCACAACAAAGAGAGAACAACTAAATCTAAACCTACTTACATGAAATTCATAAAATCAAAGTGTAAGTTGTAAATCAACACTAAGCAATGAATTAAAATAGCACAATACACTTTACACACACAGGTTATTCTTACAACATACACAATTTACACGATTAACAAACGCGAAACTAAACATAACCTAAAACCGATCCTAACACTGGCAAGCGTCGCTAGGAACTAGGTTAGTTCACAAATGAAAGGTAGAGTACTAGTCGGTAGTTGGACTTTGATTTGTAGAGATAAGAAATTGTTATGGCATTGGCTTGATAGAAAAGTTAGCCATGACGTTATCATTAGTGGAAGTCACATCTGCTACTAATGTGAAATACATCACTAAAGGAAATACAATGCGATATCCTTGTAGCATAAACAAAGACAGTGCATTCAATTTATTATGGAAATATTTTAAAGCATTTTAAATCAAAATTGTATCCGTAATTTATTAATAAAATTGTAAGTAAACACTACACAAACTATCTTATATTTTACCCACCTATAAAACCAAAACTAATATTCCTTGCCATGTCCCACAAAATATACCTACTCTGCGTATAAGCGCGCATGTATGTGTGTGTGCGTGTGTGTGAGAGAGAACAGTTAAAATGAATGAACAATTTACTTTATTTTGGAGCGAAGTTAGGACTATCAAGTAGCCTACTCTTTTCCTCTTAATCCTTTTAAAATAAATTAATATATCAAACAACTTGAAAAAAAATAATAATAAATCTGAATTTCAATGATAAAAATTAAAAGATATATTGATTTTCAAATACATTTGAAATAAAATAACGAAATTAATAATTATAAATTTTATAAAATACTTACAACCATTCATGCTCAAATTGATAAATCATGCATTCTATATACAGGGTTGGACAAAAGTGTGGAGGCACCCTGTTACCTGTTCGAGAGTTGAACCTAAGCAAATTAAACTCAGCACACCGTTTAGGAAATAAAAATATACTTTTTTGAGTATTGAGTAACTTTTCCCATAATTTCAAAGTGGGGAATTGTCAGTGCAGCAAAAGAATCTTAAATGTAAAACCCCTTTGAGTTACATCTCTTTTTAAAGGTCTTGATGAAAGAAAAATATCAATGAAACCTCAAACCTATAAAAAAAATTGAGCCTCATTGAAATCTTAATATCTGTAGCTACAATAAACATTTATAAAAACAGTGTATAGCTAAACAAATAACATAGCTAAACAATTTCAAGAAAATAGTTATTAGTAGTTAAAAAAGATAACTTTTAGCAACATATTAATTTTTTTACGAAATCAGCAAAACATTCAACGATCTATCTTCGTTTGTTATTAATTGTGTTATTAGGTCTGGTTATAAATATAATGACCTTCCCAAACGTATTTCTCCTGTTTCATCAATCATACACCGTAGGCCTAATAAATATTAAGTTGACAGATCACATGCGTCATACTATATACGATTGTCGTTCCATTGCGTAATCTACGCAAATCATACGCATAGCTCGATTTTTTACTTTTAAATCGAGTTTCAACGTTATGTTTCTTATTTTCTACTTAACTTATGTATTTTGTACTTGAAAAGTGTCTTCTGACATCAAATATGATGTAATTGTTTCAAAATAACTTATGTAGTAAACGATTTTCGAAAATTTACATTAAATAGATTCACGTATACAATGACTTGCCCCAACCTATTTCTCATTATTCTTCAATCATGCAATATAATAATATAAAGTTCTCAGATGACATGTAATGCCCATGGGTCATACTCAGGTAAGGTTTCCTTGTGCTTATGTCAATCAATGTATATAAAATTTACAGTAATATGAGAACTGTAATTTTTTCCAATCAAAAATTTTTATTAGTTACTTTAGTTATCATAAGCCGATCGTTTTATCCCTAGAATTCCATAGAATTAGTAATGAAAGTAATGAAAATAACACGCGAGAAAGTGATGAAAATGAGGATATGGTGATTGAGGATGTAACCAATGATGGTGATAATGTTAATTTGAATAATTTAAATACAAACATAATTTACATAAGAGATAAGAATGAGTATTATATTATAAAGATACATGTACTATAACTGTTTTTTCAATAAATACTTATTTTGTCAAAAAATAAAATTAACTCAAATGGAATATTCGTTGTAAAAAAGTTATTGTAAATGTTTTTATAGTAATTAGTATTGTAAACTGTTTAAAAATTAATTACTAAGAATTATATAATATCTTGTACATTTAGGACATATCAGCTACAAGATAGACTTTATGAATAACAAAGTGCAAACAAAAGTTATGGGTAGTTTTAGCATACAATGGGATTAAATCCATGGTAACTTAAAATGCAGACTGTGCCATCAACACATTGAAACTGTTGAACACACTTCTGAAATGTGAAGCATTACGATGCAGATAACAAACGATCTTTGGCCTAATGAATTCGAAAAAAATAAGCGATACATCTATGCAAATTATATACCTAACCAAAGGTAGAGTGACATCAGGAATTACACTAAAAGTCTTATAGGGTGAGGTGTCTAGGGGTAAAACCCGCTTCCAATACTAGTAATAATAATAACAATATCAAAGATATTTGACTCTATTGACAATAATGGATATAATCGCTTCATTTGCAAGCACCGGCTGTTGTCACACTTAATTCTATCAACAATGCTAATTTTATTGTTTACGTTTATCTTAACAAAATGACGGCCATAATAACTATAATTATATTAACATTACCTAATATCAAATATAACAACCTGTTTCAAACATGTGTTTTATTTGTAAATCCCATGTGTTTGTCTGATTTTCAACGTAAACAGTAGATTTAATGGGCCATTAAGATACTCTGTTGGCACTAGCATGGTGACATTAATATATTTGTAGAGGGAATGACAACTTGAGCTCCCTCCCCCCCCCACCGTACACCCTCCCCTACCCTCACACCCACCTCTACCCTCACACCCTTTTGTCTGAATTATTTATTGTCAACCACATCAGGTTGTGACACCAAAACACTGGATAATTTCATTCATAACGTGAATTGAAAACCTTTACATTAGTTATAATATTAGACTGGTTCCATTGGTGTTAACTCGGACCAAGGCTGTAAAATGGTAACTGATCCTATAATTCAACGAATATTGAAAATCATTTCACATTCATTAACAGGAGGACTAAAAAATATGATCACTCCCATTAATTTTATTATTTAATAAACTAGCTGAAGACTAGTTATCTTTTTCGTAGTGAGAAGCTGTTCCTCTGAGAAAAGGATATTCATTTTTATTTTTTTACTTAAGGGGCAAGAGGGCGGGGATATGTGAAAATTAGTTTGAGCAACGATTGTAAAAATGTATACGGACACATGGACATTAGTTGGTACATATGATTTAATATCATAATTTTTGAAATAGCAATTGTTTTAACAAAACAAAAAATCATGAAAATTGAGAGATTTTTTGTTTCATTTGTCTCGTCGTAATGAGACCTTTAAAATGAGGTATCAGATGACCATAGATTTTATATACACACGGAGTCACCGTGTGTTTTGAAAAAACTTGATTATTATACACTCTCATGCTTGATTATTCTATAATATCAATAATGTTAAGGTGGAGATATGCAATTCCCGTTAATATTTTTTTTTTAGTTGAATAGCCTCTTGGTCTCCATCGCCTTAAAAAAAAGAGAGTAGAAAATAGCATCAAATAGATTGCACTAGACAAGGAATGCTCTAATAACATTAGGATCGGGGGGAAACAGGAGTTTGTTAAGAAATACAGATAGGTGTGATGAAAGAAACGTTTTTAATCCAAAACTAGTTGAAGATTCATTTACAAATCTGATCAAAAGCTTATTATTTGTAATAAATATTGTCCAAACCTGTCAAAATCATTAAAAAACTTACAAACCAATAAGTACTGAAATTATTCTCACTATAATTTATAAAGGAAGAGAAAAAATATATTCTTTTTTCGAAAAAATAAACCTTTGGAGCAGTAACACGTCAAATGCTTTAATCGGATAACTTGTGGCAGCACATACACCTTCACCGTGCTAGTATTAATAACTGAATTTTTACCAGGTTAGGTTAGGTTTCACCATTTCACACACGATGATGGGTCAACATGGTATCTTACTGCGCCTACACGGGTATTTAACATTAGGCACAAAAGTGAAAAGCACTTACCACTAGACAAACCTTGGGTTTAATATATAAAAGTAGGAAGCAAACATATAAATACTTACCACAGTTAAAACTATGAAAAACTTCGTCATCTTACCTGGAACACAAAGATACAGTAAATATAATATAAGAAGAAAATGAAGAAATTACTAATCTACAGTAGTCTATATATAAACAGTTAAGTAAAACACAAATACCTTTCGAAAATATCATTTTTACTATCTTACATAAGTGGCATAAATTATTAATCAGTCAAAAAAAAAAAAGAAGAAATTATTCACAGAGATATCCGTTTTGAAGTCTCTTCATCCCAAAGTGGTTTAGAATGAATCCCGTCTGTTTAGGATATTTATAGCTTATACAGTTCTCTAAAAACCAAATTGGTACTATTTTGATCAAATTTGGTACGCGGACGTATTTGGTACGTCTTTTAAAATCCAAACAAAAGATATTGGTTCGTTGCCATCTCAAAAATAAAATGTCGTTGTTTAGAAGTTATCGTTACGGAGTGACTAAAAAATTTTAAAATCGTCTACGTTAATTGTAATATCCCTCCAACGCTTCTTCTTATTTTATTCAAATTGGGTTAAATATGAAGATAATTGACCCACACTAATATAAAAATTCGCATTATCATTCACAAATAGTTACTGAAAAATGTCCCGAAATATAGAGAAAAGCCCTGAATTACACAGCCAAATTACTATAACAACATACTAGATCAATAACATCAGAATCATTTAGATCCGAATGCACGAACGGCGGAGATGAGATGATCTTTTTACTCACCCAGTGTATGTCACCCATTATATAATAGTTAAAAATGTCGACCTCTATTTTCTGACTGATCTTCAGGTTTCGTGGTCACAGGAAACCGAAACAGGTATATTCGTCATGACATCCATCCGTCGACGGTGTCGTCTGTTCGTAAGCACGATAACGGCCACCACATTTAAGATAATAATATGATATGTAGTATGGAAAAATAATGTCTTCTTATAGAACCCTAATAAAATTCAGAAGAACGAAATTTAAAATGTCAAAATGGCAGCTATTTTACACGGTTTTTTGTTAATATGTAGTATGTTAATCAACTTATATAGCGAACTAAATTATATAAAAATTGGCAGATTTCAATTCTTAATATAATGGTACTATCTACGATGAAGTTATTGTAAAAAAATGTGATTTTGAACTCTGACATCCCTAACATATATATTTTATTTGTATACGAGATCCGGTATGCACGCGTCACATCAAGTGGAGGCTCCTTCACATTCCACAGCTTTGAGGTACAGTAGCTTTGACCCACTGAATGGAGCGGAGCGCGTGGTATATATATATATATATATATATATATATATATATATATATATATATATATATATGAAGCCCATTTAGGTCTAGCCGACGTCAATAATGTAGTAATATATACGATTATGAGGTCAGTAAATCTGTGTAACAACAGTTTCTAACAAAGGCCCCTTGATCTACAAATATAACAATAGGAAAAAATGTTATATAATTATGTCCGGAAAAGCTTCGTTCCTCGAAAAGCCATTTTGTGCTTTTACAAGAAAAAACCATTATCTTAGGAAATGTACAGGATACCCCGTAAGTAAACTATCAAACTCTAGGTTATGATTCTGTAAATTGGGATAAAGAAAATTCAGAATAAAAATTTTAGCGATAACGCTTAGTTTCCAGATAAAAGACATTTTGGTTTTTTCAACAGAAAACAATATAATTTTATTATACTGATATTCAGTTCAGATTTGGTATACTCATTTTGAATCTTACGTGTAATAAGGGTACCGAAACTAAAATTTATTTTGTATATTTTCAAAATGGCGGCCGTTTAAAATGCTTAATAATGAATATCTTGAAAACCACTAACTGTACATAAAATTTACATATTACAAAAAAGTTTCCTTTTTTAATGACAATCAAATAAGTTTTTATATTGTTTCTGTAGGTTAAAGGATAACAGAGTTATTAAAAAAAAACATGGAACACCTAAGATTGACCTTCGAGAGATAGGGGTGTTTATTTTGTTATTATCTTCTTTTTTAATAAGTCGATGAAGACTGAGAGGTTTTTTTACTTTAAACATCAAGGAAAAATTCTACTCTATTGGGACAATAATAACTGGCACGTAGTTGGAGATGGCTCTCTTAGGTGTGACTTTAAAGATCCCAAAACGAGCCTTGAGGACAAACTTTAACCAAGTTTTTTCGGTTTGAAAACCACTAAAGATGGATGTAGCAGTAAGTAAATCTGTTTTTTTAAATAAGTGGCTTTACTACATTGACTATACACAAGAGTTAGTTGCTCAACACATTTAGAGTAATTGACATTTTGAGTGACTTTAACTCCCAAGTTTTTAACATGTTTCGAACTCTACACACGTACTGTTTGCCTTGTCTACAGATCCTACTCTAATACTTGTCAAAACTTACTTATTACACTGAAGGAGAAAAGTTTTATTAAAGCTTAAACAGTTAGAAATTAATGTAAGGTATAGAACTAACTGACATAGTTATATCAACAAAACAAGAGGGAAAAAATAGATAAACAATCCAGGAATTGTGGAGAGGAAAAATGAATTGCGGATTTTTTAGTCATAATATTACCTCGGAGAAAAACAGTAATGACGAACCCCAGCAAAGTTGAGTGGTAAATTTTGAACAATTTCCTAGGTACATGAATTTTGAAGTGCAATTCAGAAATTACTATTGAAATTTTGTAACCAAAAACTTGGAATCAAATTTGTATTCAGAGTCTCAAGAAATATGAAAATATTTTTATCAAAATAAGCAACAAGAATGTATATTTCTTCAATAAAGTCCCCCCCCCCAAATTAACTAAGATTATGTACATACTTGATCATATTAATGTGAACTTGACCAAGCTTGAATGTAAACCTGGTTTTGGCCTATGACAATATGCCCTCCTACTAGGTTTTTCGCTTGATAACGACAGTTGATTCACACTCTTGAAACGTTGTGTATTAGTTCTTATATACACAAATGATAAAAATATAAGAATTATCTATATTATTACCTATATCTATACTACAAATATGTGAGAATTGTTCTACCAACAATTTTTAAATGAAGAGGAATTGAACAAAAAAGTAAATACTCTAACTGATATTTAAAGTTTTAATGTAGACTAACCAAAATAGCATAGAAAGTTGTTTTATTGTTCTTGAAATACTCAAAATATATGTACTATTTTGTTAAGTACAGTTTACATTTGTTACTTTCTTTAATTTTGAGTAGCTTGAAAAATGTATTGATTGGTCAAATACGACAACACCTCAAATATCAATGAGTAAGATGTAGCTATTTATTTTTTAAGAGGTATCACTCTATCTATTGAATATTTGTCATGTGTGCATTGAAGTAAATCGAATGATACAATTTAGAAAAGGGGTATATTTTAACTGTAACTTAAATGGGTTTTTTATTTTTCAGTTTTTATAATAACGGGATATTTGAGGGTACCTATGATAAAACTAAAGCAACAAATTTTCATTTTGATAAAATATTGTTCTGATGTAGTCCCTCAGGTCTACAAAAAAAAATGCCAATTTTTGAGTTAGTGGTCAGAGAGTAAAAATTATGGATGTATGTCGTCTGAAAGTTTTTAAATTTAGCATAGATATTTTGATAAATACACAAGTGGAAAAAAATAAAATATAGGTCACGAGTAAATTGAAAAATATCATAATAAACCTTGACCAAAATGTATCGACTGTTAGACCTATTTTATCATATAGGACTTCATGGTTTGTTTCCACTTTTCTCTATATGTTGTAAAATATTTTACTGTCATTTATATTTCTCTTTGATTAAAAACAATTAAATTCATTTCCTCCAATTTATATTTTCCTGTCACTTTTAAATCGTTCTCCTGTGGTTCACAGCCCGAAATCGGACCCTGTCTTCATCTATCACTTACTCTCCAACTCTTTTTATTTACACCAACAGACGTCCATCGTCAAACTTCCAGCATATCTTTTGTATCTGCGAAAACAGTATCCTCCCTTCTTCCATTTTGATGATCATGTAATATTTTCCATAAGATTTCTGGTGTTCTTTTGTTGTCCATTGTTAGGACAAAGCCAACCAAATGCAATCTCCTTGTTTGTTGTACCTTTCTACTGTTGGTTCTTTGAACTGACTATCTCTATGTTTTATCGTATAATCTACTCCGCGTTTTTTATATGAGATAAAGGATTCACATTAGGAACTCTTTTAGGCATATTTTCAGATGTACCGGTGCTCTTTTCTTTAATATCCAAGTGCCACTATTATATCACAGGATGTGTTGCATTGTAGTTTTTATATGGATATTTTTGTCTGCCTGTGGAGATATATAGTGGCCTAATTAAAGGTGGAAATAAAAGCAATAAAGGTATTGTAGGTTATCCTTCTCTGCTTTCTCGCTTCTATCCTCAAATATCATCGTTCCCAGATGTGAAACACTCCACTGCTTCCATATTGTCATCGTCTAAAACATGTTTTGCACGGAACGGGTAGACCTTGTCCGACTTTCATACATGTTTTTAGACTCCATCACAGCCGCACATCATCGTGTTCTGATTACTGTCCGATGGTACACGCCACTATTTGTACCCACTTATTTTAAACTACTCTTGAGATATCTACATTCATTTCGATACCCTTAGAACTCATTTATAGTGAGTAAGAGAGTGCCAATCCCGAGGTATCTTTACTGGATCTACAACTGTTTATATAGTTTTAAGTTAGATCCCTAGCTTCCATCGTTCCTATCAGGTATCAATTGACCAACTATTATTATTTTCTGACCCTGATCCTATTAGAATTTTCGAGAGTCTTTATTTTATGTTCTTTTCATCCTTTTTTTATAAGGCGAAATAACTGAAAAGATTTTGAATTTAAACAAGAAAAAAACTTATTATTATTATTATTTTTTTTTTCATATTCTTGAGTCAAATTAAATAACGCTTTAATATACAAAATTAAATTTCCATATACACTGGAAATTTTTAATGATGATTAAGTTTTATTTTTGTTTTCGTTTTCATGAATATATATGCATAAGTAATGTTTAAATAATATGTATACCCTTTTCGTCATTGTGTGAACTAAATACTTCCTACAACAATTTTTGCACATCCTATATATATAAAGAACGCTATCATAAATATGATATGTTGCTTCTCTCCGGCACAAAGCAATTTGTCCGCCTTAAGTTTTACGCAGACGCGGTTTATATACTGAAGAAGAAGAAGAATAAGACATAACGAAGAAAGAGACATAAATCAAACGCCAACTCCACCGGGTGTTCTAAATTATTTTCACTTTTATCCTTCCATACATGAAACAAATATACGTTCTAACATCATACTTCTCCATATAATTCTAAATCCTGGAATCCATTTTGAATATTTGGTCATTCTTACTGTAATAGATACATCAACAATCTAATTATTAGTTTCGATATAATCTTGTCATCATCAGATCCGTTTTGGTCATTAATCAATCTGAAATTTACTATCGGCGAAAAAACATAAGTGCTTTTTAAAAAATGTTTAATTCAAATAACCAAAAACATAAACAATTACTCACACGATGAAAACTGTAGCTGGACTGTCAAATTTGGTTTGTAAACTATTTTTTACTATGAGTTATATTTGATATTTAAAATTAAATACATTTTCAAAATGTAGCCCATTTTAAAACAGTTTTCGGAAAATCATTCATGTAAATTCGACAGAAAGATCAAAACGCTTGAATGTACCTAATAGTTACAGTACAGAAATACTTTAAATACCAGGTAGAGACAATTATTATGGAAATTGTGCGAATGACTGCGTGTGAGTTAAAACTAAGGAATATAGGTGTGAGAATGTGGAAATGTGAGTTCATAACTGGATATTGTCTAAATGGTTTCATCTGAATGAACCAACTATTTCAAATATCATACGCTATATTATATAAGCTATTGTATTCTAGATAGTCCAAAATATGTATAAATTAGTGTATAGTTTCTATTTTGTATTATTAGTGAAGTACTTTTGTTTTAATTAGTCTTGAACTTTTGTGTATTTATATTTAAATTTTTACTTAGTTTAGTTTACTTAAAAATTATGTAATTTTATTAATTTTAATTTTTAATGAGTATTCACTGCCCAAGTTAGAGATAATTTAATTAGTAAAATAACATAGAACAGCTCAATTGGTAAAGCATTGGTGCATAGAGCCAAAGATCTTCGGTTTGTTTCCCTGTCTTGGTAATATATATTTCACTTTAAATTTACTCAATCAATTTTATTTTCTTATTTGTGACTAGTTTTTATTAGTTTTTCTCCGGTTTTTATTTTATTTATTTTTTCTCTTTGAAAGATATTCTTAACGGGTATAACCTAATGAATTCTTTTTCATTTTAACTATATTTTACTTTTTGTTATTTGGTTATTGTAATAACTTCTTTATGGTGGGATAAAATATGACAACTAGTAGTTTATAGATTTTTATATTTGGTCGGTAAGAAAAGCTTTAGTGCTAGACAATGCTATATTTTGCTTTTAAAAAAATAATAATTAGTTGTTTTTCTTACGTCTAAAATCGCTGTCTTCCGTTAATTTTTGTAATTCCATTGATGAAAATTATTAATATATTTTTTAAAATATTGATTTGTAAAGAAGTCACGATGCTTTGAAGATTTAAAAAATTACTTTTTTTTTATGAAACACCTGCTAATCACGTCTATTACTTTGTTTTGTCACCCGATTATTCACAAATCTGAATTATTGGTTTTAACCACTACGATTTTTGTGAGTTCTTAGAAGTTAGAGTTTAACCAAATTGTTAAAAAATATTTTTTTAAAATAAAACTATTTTGTGTTAGTCTTAAATCGTTTCCGTAGTAACATACTGTACAGACAGACCACAGACTAAACCCATGTGTGTAGTCGAATACTGAACAGAAGACAGATAAAACTCGTTTGTGTAGTAGAATACTGCACATCATTCAGACTTAACTTGTTTGTGTAGTCGAATACTCCACAGAAAGCAGTCTTAACTCGTTTGTGTAGTAGAATACTTTACAGATGACAGACTTAACTAGTTTCCGTAGTATAATACTGCACATATGACAGACGTAACTTATTTGTGTAGTAGAATACTCCACAGTAGACAGAATTAACTCATTTGTGTTGTAGAATACTGCATAGCCGATAGACATAAGTCGTTTGTGTAGTAAAATACTGAACAGACTTAATTGGTTTGAGTAAAAATACTATACTGACGAAATAATTAACAAGTTTGTGAAGTAGAAAACTGCACAGACGACAGACACAACTAGTTTCTATTGTAGAATACTGTAAAGAGGACAGAATTAATGCGTATGTATAGTAGAATACTGCACAGGCGACAGACTTAACCCGTTTGTGTAGTATAATACTACACAGAATACAGACTTAGATCGTTTGTGTAGTATAATACTACACAGAATACAGACTTAGATCGTTTGTGTAGTATAATACTACACAGAATACAGACTTAGATAGTTTGTGTAGTATAATACTACACGAACGACAGAATTAACTGGTTCTTGTAGTAGAATACTGCACAGACGATAAGATTTAACTCATTTGTGTAGTAGAATATTACACACATTACATAATTAACTCGTTTGTGAATAAGAATACTGTACAGACGACAGCCTTACTAAATGGTTTGTGTGATAGAATTAACCCGTTTGTGTAGTAGAATACTGCATAAACGACAGACTTTACTAGTTTCTGTTGTATAGAATACTGCACAGACGACATAATTAACGCGTTTGTGTACATATACGCATATAAACGTATTCATATATGTATATAAACGTATTCGACGGTGTGCACACGCGGTGATATTGTCTGTGTTAATGTGCGCGTGTATGTGTATATGTGTTGATATGTTGTGTAATAATTTATGTTAATGTTTTAACGACCTCAGCAGAGCGATATTCTGAAGATGGAACGAGTTGCAAAACGCGTCATCTAATTATAAAGTAAGTAACTACTTTATTATTAAAAAAGTCACATAGACGGACATTATTGTTCTGTTACTTTGTTTTAGTTTTTAGATGGATATTTTTGTCTGCCTGTGGAGATATACACTATACAGTGGCCTAATTAAAGGGGGGAATAAAAGCAATATAGGTTTTGTAGGTTATCTTTCTTTGCTTTCTCGCTTCTATCAACAAATGACCGATAGAACCATATTATCATTATAAGCAATCAAAATTACCAAATAATTTTAAACTCAGAATAAGTTTACCTGTTCTTTTAAAATAAGATCGTTGAACACTTCTGACTTTACATATCTGAAAGAAAACACACAATCAAACTTCACAGTAAAACCCCGAAATTTGTAGACACTAATATTTTACCGTTAATTACAATCAGTAAAACACAAAAACTTGTTGAAAGTTATAAACAACTTTTATTAATCGACAAAACACTGGTATTTTATCCAACATGATTATAAACCTAAATCAGCAGTTACATTATTATAACAATTCCTCGAGATTATTTAACATTGACAGAAACTTTATAACATGAAATACACCATACTCCACTACACAAACATTCTAAGTTTCACTACTACATCGCCACTATAACGTAAAGCAAATCCAAAACAACATGCACGAGGTACAGATCACCCCGGCCAACTGAAGGGAGGGGGCGTGGCTTACTTATCAGCTGAGGGGTGACGTCACGACAACACGCGCTCTATAATCAATTCCGTATAAGGGTGAAGTTATGCATTGTAGTTAACTCGAGGTTCGGCTGATAATCAACTCTTAACATGAAAGTTAACTTTATGTTAAACGAATTAGTCCTTTGAAGAATTTGTTCAAAATTAATAGTAAATTTTAGGACGTAGCTTGTGTGTACAAGCTATCATGACGATATTTGTACTGTTAAGATGAAGTAGGCTTACAATTCAATTTAAAAATACTCCAACCGAAAGATTCTTTTTTTTCTTTTTATTTAACCAGTATACGAAGTATGAGATAAGTTTGGGAATGCAACAATATCTGTTCTCAGTTTTTGGCTGATCTTCACTTTTCATGACCTCCGTAAACCGTAAAAGTTATCTTCGATTTGCCGTCCGTCCGTCGTCGTTAGCACTATAACGAACATTAATATTAATAATGAAACATGACCTTTGGTATAGGAGCCCATAGTGTGCTCATATAAAACTCTACTGAATTTAAGAAACATATATTTTAAAAGGTTAAATATGTGCTGCCAATTTAAAATTTTTTTTGAAGTTACTGTTGAAAATGTAATTTCGAACCTAGACGTCACAAGAATGTGCAGGGTAGGAATAATTTTATATTCTCTACGAAGCTAGTAGAGAGATATGCACATCTACTAGGCTCGTCAAGTGTTAACCGACGTCACTAATGTGATATACACTATTACAAGGTCGTAAAAACTTGTCCTACACACTGTTTAAAAAAACTTACTCTACTAGGTATGTGACGAGTTCCGAGGATTAACCGCCTCTTAGTCCTATGAGTTAGGATTTCGATTGATTATAAATGAATCTTCGGTCGCGCTTAAAGATTCATCACTCGGATTTTTAATACTTCACCAATCGGGATATCAGTGGATCAGCTGGTGACAGGAGGCCTATGACATACGAGATAGGCTTTTTGGAGAAGTCTCCAAAGTGTTGAGGATCATATCTACAGGACTTGTGCCGTACCCCTACAATTTATTTTGATTATTTTATTTAAAGAGGTTTTCTAAATAATTATGCCCATGCAATTTTTCAGGAAATGGCGTTCCCGTATATCTCGGGGAAGCCTAAATGAATACGTCCTGACGCGGTTTATATAAATGGCTGGGATACTAGTTAAGCCATAGACATTGTGTGATAATTGATCACACAATTATATCAATCTTGTGTGTAATTACTTTCATAATTAAACATAAGTCCTCCATTTAGTTTAGTAGCCTATATTAATTCATTAAGAGGTGGTTACCTGGAGTGGTGATTGGTGTTTCAGGGAAATAGTCAAATTTAGACCTTGTGCGAGCACGCTTTCACTAGTTAACCCTATGTTGAAGCAACCATAATGCGTTGCAGGTAAGACGTCTTGATTTACCTATACATTTTACAATTTCGTACGAGGTCTAAGAAACCAACTTTTGAGAACATTTAGAGGATCTGCTTGAATAAAATTGCATGTTTTACTCGGTAAGTATTATTATGACATACACCGACTTGTTTTTTTTTTTTTTTTTTTTTTTTTTTTTCCTGAGGGGTTAGGATAAGTATTCATTGTAGTTCCATTGTGCGTAAAATGTCCAAAAGATATTGTTGTTGTTTTTATATAAATCATAAAAATAGGGTTTTTTATAATATCTCGTAATCTGTTGCGCGGATTCTCATGAAACTAATGCGAAAAATTATGATAAGGAGAACTACAATTCAGAATAATTAGCGTATTTATTTGTTTTTATTATTGTTTATGAAAATAAATCAAAACAATCAAAATCGACATTTACAAACAAATTGCTTTAAGGTTACAGTCTAAAAATTGCTGTAACGTCTAAACTTTGGGAGCAATTTTCAATCATCTTAAACTAAAAATAAATCTTAGTTAACATGGTAAACTTCTCCGAAAAGTATGACAATTAAAAATGTATTGTTGATTTGTTTTCAAATTTTAAAGTTATGACAACAGATTTTTAATAGTAATAACTCAAATTTTGTAATTGAAAAAAGTCATGTTTGTCAACATTGAAATCAAATTTTAAATAACTTATTGTGGGTGTTTATAACGAACGGATGTTAAATATTTTTTGATAATTTTTTTTTATATTTGAAAATAGTCCGCCATTTTAAAACATATGAACAGAGTTTTATAGTTATTAAATTTGCCTAAATATTTCGTAAAACCTATGCAATAAATTTCTCAAAATGTAGTAAAATAACAGTAAAATTGCAGCCCCTACAAAATTTACTGGCACATATTTAGAATCTAAACTGTGTAAAAACATTCCAAAAACTCTCTCATGCACACTCCCCCAAAACCAAATAAAAAACCACTGCACAGACAATATATAGTAATCATTATCAAAACCAATGTTGAGGGGATATCAAAACGGATATATATGCTAAAGAACTCAATATAGATTTTTTGACCCATCATATAACTTTGCACATGTGGTAAATTAAACAATTGCACCGAAAGTAGAAACTTTCTAACGGTTAATGTGAGGATATCATATAGAATTCTTGTCAACGTTGTACTAACATTCTCAACCAACTGTACCTTCCTAATTTTTCTGACGAAGATGAGTAAACAACGACAATTTTTTTAACCTCTGGTTTTGAACTAAAACCTCTCGCTCATTAAGCAAGAGCCCTAATCACTAACGGTGGGGGGGGGCGTGGTACCAAACATGTAGGATCAGTAGACATTTCATGGTTTCAGATGTCGGCGTGTCTAGAAGGGTGATACTAGCAGCTAAAAGACATATTACATATTACAAATTCAGTAATACATGTAATAACAATCAATTAAAATTTTAATTAAAATCATTAGGAAATACTGTAGATTATCAGACACGGTTGTTATGAACTTCTCGGGATAACTCCTATTTCAGCAAAACTTCCTCTAATTGGAAGCTGACTGCACTAAAAGCCCAAGCAAACATGAACACAACAGAACTGAGTTTAAATTTCACGCTTTAATAAACACACGATTCCTCTCCGAAGTGAAAACTACATTTTCATGGGAATCGTATTTTCCGTAGAAAATATTTGCTATTCAGCACTTCTTATTATAATCACCAGACTATGAAATGTACATCAATACTGACCCATAAAGTACATATATATAGAGAGTGGCTGAAAAGATACTTCCACCCCATTTAACTGTTTCAATGAAATAACTAAGCACGGTATGAATAGACATTCCTCGTTGTACTTAACCTAACCTAACCTAACCTAACCTAATCTGACATAATCAAAGCAAATCTAACCAAACCTAACCTGACCTAATCAAACCAAATCTAACCTAAATCGAAACAGAATATGTATGTGTATTAACCAATACGTTTTGTGGAAGCCCTTTAAGATTTATTAAAATTGTATTGAAATCATTAGACAATTTTAGGAATACTAGTTTTGAGTATTTTTCAACGAGCTCCTTCCATATCAGTGTGTGTTTCGTAGCTACATACGTATTACAGTATATGGTTTAATTGGATCGTTTATTGAGACAAGAAGATATATGATAACGTAGGGTTTTTATTTCGTTGAGTTTTATTACGCCACTTTTTTCCAGCATTTTTTCTTATTCCTATAATGAGCACTGCAATTTAATTGTAGCAATTTCTCAGATTCATCCAAAACAGAACAAAACTTTTGTCAACAAACGTAGTATTGGAATGCAACAGGTAGAGTATGGGGCCCAAGTGCACCACCTAAGGGCACACACGCAAATATTTTCCTTTATTCAGAATACTCTTCGTCATAAAAGAAATA
The DNA here is from genome assembly GCA_963513935.1 of Aphrophora alni. Taxonomy (NCBI): domain Eukaryota; kingdom Metazoa; phylum Arthropoda; class Insecta; order Hemiptera; family Aphrophoridae; genus Aphrophora; species Aphrophora alni. The sequence continues at coordinate 125,784,507 of OY740765.1, read as the reverse complement.
TTCTCTAATATACTAGAAATTATCTCTTTGCAACTTCATTTTAAGATTTAATAGTATATCGCCTCCATTATCATACGTCATTTCCTCCAGTCACAAGAATTCACATCAATTCATTTTGTAGTCACTCCCAAATTAACCCAATACTTTCAACGTCGTCTTGGTTATTGTGTTTTTCTACTCTTTCAAAATTTACAAAGTCTTGTTACTCATTCAAAAGGACACTTTGGTAAAATATCTTCCAACTAATTTATTAAATTTAAATACCACTTAAAACGTAAGCTATCTATTTTCAAACACAATATAAAATCGATTGTTGCACGCCTTTGTATTGCCATTAAGACGGCTTCTAAAGCTTTATAATACAGTATTTAGTTAGTTAATTGATGTACCTTATTAGGAAGGAAATGAAAGAGAGAGAGAGAGAGAGAGAGAGAGAGAGAGAGAGAGAGAGAGAGAGAGAGAGAGAGAGAGAGAGAGAGAGAGAGGGGGATTACTTAATCTAAATGCATAGTAGTAATAAAAGCTTGAAATTGGTTACTAACGCCGTCTAAAACCCCTACAGAGCTACGATTAGACTGCCATCTAGTCACCAGTCTGTTCTTGCCTCTTAAGTCCAAAGCTTCCATCGTGTCTGGTCTTAACTTAAATGATCTAAATTAACCCAAAAAACCCATAATTTTTTCATTTCTTTAAAAATATAAATACTTGTAATTTTTTATATATTTTACTTTAGTGGGTCAGTTCCTTTATAACTCAACTATTCCACAATAAGTAGTAAATTTTAGATAACTTACGTTCATTAACTTTGATTTGTACTGTTGAATGTAAAGCAATGATCTGAAGTTCAAAAGGAATTAGTTTAAGAAGAGCAGTACAAACAATTAGTTTGAAATCCTTTTCAAGTTAAACTTTTCCTATTTGATAATTCAATTAAACGAATAAATAGTATAATAAAAAGTTGATTGACGCCGACGCCATCATATCACTTTACCAGACCCTATCATACATTGTAATACAATCAGATACTCTAAATGTAATGACCAAAAGTTGATTTCTTGGCCGTTGTAGGATAGGTTAAATTGTATTGGTAGAATAAGGGATCTTTCCCAGTAGGGCAAGTTTGTTTAAAACAGTCCTATTACTGATTTTGTGAACATTGTAATTGTGAGTCAATACTTTCTTGACATCGCACGTCGGCTTCTAACGGGCCACTTAGATGTATATATTAAAAAGTCTCTAATCGCTTCAGTTGTGTCAGTCTTGGCTCTTACGGACCTCGATGCTGTACATATATTGCTATGGCAGACCAAGCATATTTACCCAGTATACATAGTATACGCTAAGTTTGCTTATGAGAGTTGTTGCATTGGTTTTCTGAACCTCGAAACTGTGTATACCACCATTTTCTTGACGTCAGCGTCGGCTTGATGTGTACATATTAATGAGTCTCCTTACACTTCACTCACGTCAGTTTCATAGATTTGGCGGGCCTCTTAACTGTACGTATTTGAAATATCTATACTCGATAAGGATTTCGTAACTATATGAATATAACATTCTCTTGGAGGTCAGGGCTACTTCACTGCTCACTGTAACTTCAATTTCTCTCATCGCAAAGAGGTGGGCGCGGTGCCAATACATACAGAACGAAATCTGAAAATTATAATCTAATTTAGTGCATTATAAGTTGAATAACACACGAGGTATGGCGAAAACAAAAATTTTAAATGATAGGCATTCTGACATTTGAATTCGATTTTTCTAAATGTAAGTAGGCCTAAGAGTTTTTTTTTTAGCATTATAGTCCCTAGCAGTAAATTTCAATATTATTGTTTTAGCTCAAAAACATACTCACAAAATATTGCCGTACAATTCTGAATCCACTAAGATACCTGAAGACATTTTTGGACTAAAATTATTTTGACATTTTGGTATTCTATCAATGTGTTATAAAGTTATATTGACATTTTGGTATTCTATCAATGTATTATAAAATAGAGACGATATTTAAAGTTCTACAACAAAACTATTGTATTTAATAGCGCAAACAAGATTTTAATATGCCTCCAATTGCAATACGACTATCTGACTACAAAGCAAAACTAGTGAAATTATCAAAGGAGAGAGTTTAAAAAGTCACCCAACAATAGACTTGAACAGTAGCCTACCACAACCACCGCATCGGCAAAGTAATGTAATACTGCAGTGTTTGACCAATGAAGTCTTACTGAGGAAACACGCGATAACGTTTTGTTTAGACGTAATAACTTTAGATATTGACTTAAAAGCGACACCGCTACTCGATCAAAGCTGGCAGTCCATTTCTCAGCCTTGAGCGTTATTGTGTAATGTAACATTCTTAAATGTATACAAAAGTAATTGTTAAGTTATTTACCACTGCTTGCTCTGAGATTACAGTAGTAAATATTGCCTTCTCACATATAAATACCTCGGCATGCGGCCTCGGTTGGATTGTTCTCTACATAACATACTGCTTTTATTGACACCACCCTCAGTTTGATGTCAAATTTACAACTGTTTAACACCTTTCCTAATAAAATACTATCTTGTATCATAAAAATTAACCTGGATATAAAGTTAGCAACATTTTGAATTTTAAAGACATACATATTGGGAAACTCTCTCAAGAGCTCATTGTAATGAGTATTGTCTTGGCAAGCCCAGTGAATCCTCACTTTCCTAATGTAGTTATAGGTTAGATCACTCTCTTTCATCTTTCTTATCAGATCATTCTCGACAAACTTTTATTCTTTTCCAACCCTAACGCTATTATAGTATTAGAGGGTTAGGAGGTCTTTATTTTGTGTTCTTTTCTTACTTTTTTTAGTTATCGAATACTTATACAAGGTATAGGATAAGTTTGGTAATCGGTAACAACTTCAACCTCTGCTTTTTGACTGATCTGCACGCCTTATGGCTTCAGGCAACCAAAAACCTATTTTTGACGTACCAGCCGTCCGTTCATTGTCGTTGCGTTGTTGTCTGTAGATAGAGGCCACACAAATTAATATAGAAACGTGAAATATGGAATAGCTGACTATACAGTTTTCATATAGAATACAACGAAATACAGAAAAAATTAATTGGAAATGTCAAAACGGCTGACGTTTTAGACAGTTTTTTCTTCATATTACAATGTTATTCTACTCATAACAAACTAGCTAATAAAGCCTCAATTAGGTCCGTTATTTCTAAAGTGTTAGGAAAAAATTGTCCTAGGGCAAAGGACGTAGAGCCGTTCTGAATGTTGTTTCATTTTTGCATTTTATTTTATTTTTTTATATATGGTCGTCACCAAGAACCATTAAAAAAACTTCGCAAAAATGCCCTTGTGTTAGTGGGTTAGGTCACATGGTCATGTTCTATATAACAATATACATATACAATATAAAATATTTATATATTTAAGTATAAAATATTAATCCTCTCACCCTAAGCTTTCCAATGAGACCATCCCCATCGTTGTAGGTTGAGTCTAGGCGCGGAGAAGTTTTTTTAGCTCACAAAGATAAGTTATGCCCATTATTGACCAATGTGAAAATCGTTTAGAAATTGTTTTAAACTTGGTTTTATGATTTTATATACAAATTAAGTTACCATACTAACCAATAAAACAATACATATTTAAGACATCTGATTATGCCCAATAGATCTAAAGTATTAATAGCGACTGATGCTAGAAGTAGTGTTTAAAAAATGAGTTTTTAAATATAAAAATAAAATAAAATTGACATTTCAGATTATTTTTCTCTTGAAATAATAGCAAAATGTTCTTTCATTTAAAATACAGAATGAAAATCGACCACTTAGAACTCCAGTTAGGCTATAACTATTAAGATATTTACCACTTAAAATCACTTTAAAAAGCTTTAAAACGCCCTTTTGGCTATGGTTTAGGTCAAACGGTCACGTTCTATATATATATATATATATATATAATATATATATATATATTTATATTTATATATATATATATATATATATATATATATATATATATATATATAATACAATAATGTACTATTGATCCTATAACACTAAGCTTTCCGAGACTATCCCCATCTCTAAAGGTTGAGTAGCACTGAAGAAATTCTATAGCGAACATATTTGGTCTTCGAGAATTGTAGATAAGAGATAAAATAAAAATTTCCATATTTCAATTCTGCATGTAATATTACCAAAAATACGATACCAACAACCTACGATGACATGAAATTTTGAAACCTGAACTTCCAAAAAAATGTGATATTTGTATAATTACAACATTTAGTCAAAGACACGATCGTAGCGAGTAGAAGCTTCTTCACACATTTACAGCTTTGAGGTCCGCTAGGGCCAATACTTGACACGAGTGAAGCGATCCTTGATCTACCTATAATATTTATTAATTCTTACAAGTCCTAAGAAACCAATATTGAGCATTATATTTAGAGGATCTAATTGTAGTACATTGTAGGATGGGGCTGGGTAAGTACCATGATAGCCCCCATCCACTTGTTTCCTTACCAAGTATACGAAATATAGGGAAAGTTAACCCGTCCGTCTGTCGTCGTCGTTGTCGACTTAAAGTAAGCACTGTAGCGGCTACAAAATTTAATAGAGAACATCTCATTACATATAGGGAACTGTAGTGTGTGTGCTTCAGCATTTGTTGGTTCATATCTAGTATGTTATTCAATTTATAACATATTAAATTATGTAGTAAGTTCAAAACAAGAAATATATGCATTCAGTTTTTTTTTCCAAATCCTGCATCTATATCTAAACACATATAGACGTTCAGTGTCATGAAGACAAATTTTACAATATTAATTTAAAATTAAATATTTTTAGGCCCATAAATGACTAAAAACTATAACAAAAACAAAGAAAACATTGAGGGATTGAAATCAGCAATAGATGTTAATATTGTAGTTGCTATTGAACTTAGTTCTAGTGTTTAGTTGGGAAGCTTCTAGTATACGCTTAAACAGCGTGTTTTTATTGTGCAAACCTACTGGTTTACCAACTCGTTAGATAAAGTTTATTGTTAGAAACGTTACAAACAAGCCAACAGTTTAATTCGTCACACGTAAACTAGAAAAAATTGGATCCCTCATCAGTGTATAACAAATGAAAAATGACATGCACCAAAACTTGTTAATGATGTTAAAATCGTCTAACGCCTTATCATCAGAATTCGCTGTGGTGATTAAGTTAAGACACTGTCAAATGTTGTGTTTGGTTTGCCGTGAAAGTAAAACAGTGCGATGTTTATCTCTCATACAGCAGTTGAAGGAGTCAGATAAACAGAAATTATTCGGTACTATATCAATGATCTATGCACATCAAATGTTGAGGCAGGACATATTCACATCACATAGTTTAAGAATAAGGCATGATTTCATTTATCTAGATATAAGAATTATAAAAACTGTGGACACTCGACTGTTGAAGACTCAAAAGTAATCAATGAACACTTCACTGCATTCCGACAGGATTGCTGTTTTGAGTTCGATTATAATTTTTATAAAAATGTTAATAGTGCTATTTACAATCAGATCTTCATCGAAATTGTAAAAGAAGTTGATAACATTGAGCCGAAGCAAACTACGTGCCACATTCGTTAGTTCATTTGTCTTCATTGTTCCGATTTTTTAGAGACCATATTATTTCAGGGATCAGGGGCCAACTCAGATCGTCCGACGTTAATTCTTCTGGTTTTTATATTTGGAAGTTATTAAATGAAAGTGTATTTTCAGACCGGCCCAAGAACACTAGCACATCTTCGAGACATTATCATTCGAAAAGTATATTGACGTTAACATATTTCCCAGATCATCTGTGGACGTGAAGCAACGGTGGGAGTTACGATTTATTGCAGGAGGAGGATATTCCCAACATTTACTTTAAACAACTTTAGGCCCTATAGATTTAACTAAGTTTTATGTAACTTTTCGGATAAATAAATGTTAACTATTTCACAAAAATAATAAATGTTTTCCACCATTACAAAGGTAGTAATCAAATATGTAACAAATATCACCATGGCAACTGCAACAATAACATATAGTTTTCAACGAAAAAACCTCTCAGTCATCATCGACTTATAAGGTAAAGTAAGAAACAACGAAAATATGTCTACTAGCTATTGAATACTCTACTAGAGACAGGTTGGAAAAAACCAAGAGATGGTTAAGAGAGACCCAAAAGAAAATATGAGAGATTTAACACAAAACTACATAAAACAAGGTATAGAAACAACTAAGGTCCTTCAGGATTACTGATCCCGTACTTATTAATGAATAAATTATCCCCCGAGGGACTGACATTACATTTCCAGATGTTTTGAAATTCCCATAGTTTTGTACAGATTTGATACAGTTGTATATCATTTGTATGCTTAATAAATATATAACGTTAAATTACAATGGGAATGGTTTCTTGGATCATCCTGTGTGTGTGTGGGGGTGTGGGGGTGTGGGTGTGTGTGTATATGAAAAAAACTATTTTACAAAACGAATGCCAATGAGTTTATAATAATATGATCAGTACATATTTCATTCCTAAAACAGGAAAGTTTAAATAGATTATTTCTATGAGCAATACGTTAAAAACAAAGTTTCTACAACTCAAGAGAGACAAATGGGACGGAGACAGTTGTGGGAGTATCATGACATGTGACTGAACTACAGACAGTGATGGAGTGTACAAAGCTAGAAGTCAATACATTTTGTATACTTCTCTCAGTATAGATAATATGGTGGTTAACACGTTATTATTTTTCAATGTATGGATAAAAAGAATTCTAAATGGGAGAATATATATATATATATATATATATATATATATATATATATATATATATATATATATATATTATAACGTTTAAGACGTTATATTTTATTTTTATTATTAGTTATTTGCTACACGTTAGTCGCTTAAATATAGGAAAACTCTCCTATATTTCTTTTTACTATTTATTAATTATTTATTGATTCATTTGGTTATTAGTTCGTTAGTTATTTGACAATTGATTAAAATAATAACACTCAAAACATGTGGGATTATAACTCAATTTTAATTAAACATTTTGAATAATTAACTATTTTAAATATTAATTTTTAATCATTTAAAACATAATTTTTACCTTGATGCTCAAAATATTACTGATTAATATCTTATTCTACAATTTTATACTACGGCTTAAACTAGGTACATCTTCACTATAAATTCTTATCCTAAACAACTTAGTCTAAAACAAGGAATTTAAGAATGCATCAATTTAATTTGTATTTAATTTTGACTCTAATTTTAATTAGCTTTATAAAATATTTGCTCCGGCTAACTGAAGGTTATTTACTTGAATTTAATTTAAATCTCTATTGGGGTTCGTTGGTTCTTAGGTGGCTATAATTTATTTTATTATTACAAAAAACAAAATTTGGTGGTAATTTATTAAATGTATTGTCCTTTAAGTTCTACTTATCAATTGACGTGTTCCTTTCCAGTTTTTTGGGTTGTTCTCGTTCCGTGGTTCTCTCGAAGATTGCGTGATGGTTGGATGGTTTGCCTCTCCCGTAGATGATCCCAATCGCGGGTTACACCTTTCTTCACTCACTCTTGCGACGATGATGCTTTTAATTCTTACGGCGATACTTCTTCTCACTGATTTAATTTTAATACGACGATGACTCATTAAACTTCACACTTATCTCACTTAACGACCACGAAGACTTCTTATACTTTAATACGACGATTCTTTTAGTTTTTAAAACGACGGATAACTTTTTATTGACTTTTATAAACTTAACAGTTCTATTAAAAAAGAAAAACGACGAATAGGATAGGCAAAGTCCTTCACAAACACTTAACTCTTTCGATCAGGAGAAACACTTCCCCGAAACAACCTTCTAATACGACGTCGGAACCAAAATACCTAAAAAGAACCACGTGTCCTGCCTTTTACCCTTATTTATAAGTTCTCCTCTTTTTAAAACAGCGTCATGATGCTCTTCTTCCATTGGTTAGTTTTAATTTTTGGACGTTATTTCTGAACTGATTCACTTGCTCTGATTGGCTTGTTACAATTTGTTTCGGTATTAAAAGCTTAATTTTGATGGATCTTGTGTGACGGTTTGGGTGCGTTGTTTCCCTGTTGAAACATTTTTTTTTATGTCCGTCAATCCTTTCATGTCTTGACGATTTATGGCCTGCCGGGTACTGACCTTTGGAGCTTTCTATTTCGGTATGTTATAATATATATATATATATATATATATATATATTCGTATTGGGTCCTTCCTAATAGCATATGAACTTTAAAAGAATATAATCGTTTTGGGCCCTAAGAGCTTATAAACTCTCTACGAACATACTCATTTTGGCTCATAATAGCATATTCACTCTCTACAATAATATACTCGTTTTTGGTCCTTATAACACATAAGCTCTCTATGAATATACTCGATATGGGTTCAAATAGCATATAAAATTTCTATATATATATATATATATATACACTTTTTGGATCCTAATACCATTTCAACTCTCTACGAATATATTAGTTTTATATTGTTTATATTGTTGTTATATACAACGACAACGACGGCGGACAGATTGACAGAAATTAATTTTTTCCCTGAGGCGGTGAAAAGGAAGATCTGTCAATAATCTCAGTTGAACACTTTATTATTTTTTCTAAACCTACCTTATACATCGTATACTGGATAAATAATAAGGAAATATAATTTTAAATGGTGGCAGTTTGAAACGGTATTACCTTATAATCTTCAACATATAATATATAAGCCTGATTTAACCCAGTCTGTGTAACCTGTAATCTGTAAATATTAATGCTAAAGACGAAGTTGGCAATCTTCATATTATTAAGACGATATTTTCAAACTTGTCATCGATAAGCGTATAGTGGGGTTAATTAACCTTCAAACATATTATAAATATGAAAATTATATCTAGTATATACAAGAATAATCTTACAGTTTGAAACCTAATGTCGAAGTCACTGGCATAGAGTTAGTTTTTGTTGACTCTTGTATTTTATCATACAATTACCTACTCTATTATTATATTTACAAAAACAAATGTTGTCCAAAGTATTGGTTTTGAAGCCTTTTTACATGGTAGAATGAATTGAAGAATTGAAGAATTGTATCTGTGGAATGAACTAATGAAAATACACAACGTACCGCCGCCGATATTTACAGTACAGTTTGTGTTACGATGCATATAATATACGAGTTGGACAATTTTGTTTACAAGATTTTGTCGATTGTTCATTATTTCAAAGATAAATTTTCACCCTAAAACACCTTGAACAAACCGAACAAGACATATGATTGATTGCATATTTGATAAAGAAGAATTGCGTGTCAGATATTTCACTTCATGCCATTATCAACAATTCTCAGAGAATTCATTTCGGCAAAATTTGTTAGGGAACTTTGAATATCTTCAGAGGCTGTCTTCAAAGACGTTATTGTTATACGCAAGGTGATATAAATTACTTCTAAAATACATATCGAAGTAATATCACCTATTTGTTAAAAGATATGAAATACTAGTCAAGATATTCTAAATTACATCAGAGGTATCGATATGCCCAGCGATCCTACCCAAGACTTAACGACTATTTTATGTTTTTCCCTTGTAAAACATTTACAACTTCGATGGACAAACTTGACTTAAGATGTTTTACCAATATACAAAACTTGATAAATAGGTGTTATCTGTGCAATTCATTTCTTACAACTCCCGTCTACTTTCACTTAAGGTAACCATAAAACAAAACTATTGAGTTTATAATGAGCCCTCCTTCCGCAATAGCACAAGTTGGGATGAAAATACACATAAAAAACTCATTGTCTTACTTAGGTAGGATATTTTACTACATCAACAATTGTCTAAGATTTACGTCGTCAATATTGTTTAGAGATTTATGAATACCATCACAAACTGTCTTCGACACTGTTTGTTGTAGAAAGTAGTAACAAATTACATGTACATAAATATATACATATAAAATAATATCACCTGATTTGATAAAAGAAATAAACCTGAAATTTATAAATTGTAATTATTTCTATTTATCTCATGGAAAAGCCTACAAGAGAGACCACTATTTATTTATCTATGTAATCTTCTTGGAGATCCTAGAACTTATTGAGACGTGGCAGAAGTATGCTGATCCCTTAAAAATATACGACTCACGTTTTAAGTTAAAAAGATTATTTTGTCTTGGGTGTTTAATAAGAGGTTCAAGTCTCATCCTCGGTCACTATGTGGTTAAAAAAATTCGTCACCATTTCTGTCATAGTGCTTCATAGAAGACGGAATGAGGCTAAGCCTTTTCCTCTTGGAATACTTTGGCACAAATCTCAGAAATTATATCAAAAATAACAGATCAGTAATTCGAAGGAAAACCTTAAGCATTTCATCAATATTGAAGATGTTGTTTTCACAAATGTGTTATCAATATTTATTTTTCCTACTTGTATAAACGAGAAAAACCTTTCAGTCATTACGACAAATAAAAAATGAAGAAAATAACATATTGTATAGACCCATAGCCTTAGTAAACTCTAATAGGGTTAAGGTTGAAAAATAGTACAAGCATTATGAGTCAGGGGTGAACTGATAGATGAAGGAAAGGAATCGAACTTAAGATTACATGAATATGGGTGTAGATCCAGCTGCTTTCTCGGAATTGCCACTACCTTACTCATTGAAGTGTGCAACTGAAAGCATATCGACTTCTAAGTGCAAAGCTGAAAAACTGCTCTATTTGCGTGATTAAGGTGCTCAAAGAATTTTTAATAAAAAACGACTTCGTCTTAGTCAACACTTCAAGTAGCAATTATTGGATATCATAAATTGGAAAAGTGTAGACTAAATTGTACAAGACATTGGACAATATAAATGAGCGAATTTCAAAATAGATGCAGATTTTCAAATTTAAGAAAATTGCATTAACATTTACATCCAAATGATTTATCATATAAATTACGGTTTTAATTCGTAAATTTTTTTAAAAAACAGTTGAAAAAACATCAAAATGGCGACAGTTTGAAAATATTTTAATCCTTATCTATAACCTACATTATTCTATGAAAGAAAATTCCCTAAAACCACAATAAAACACTAAGAACACAAAAACTTTATAAAGTTATGTTTATTCTATCTTATGTAAATTTCAATAGCACTGCTATTATCTTCAGAGGTACAATTACATTATCCTGCGTAGTTCAATTGGAGTTAATTACGATTAGCATATATTATTGCCAATGTAAAGATCGACAAATTATTTGATGAAACATGTATCCCATACAATCAGAGCCTGCTTGCTGAGTATTTTAAATATGTAAATTGGCTGCAAATTATTAAAATCAAAGTTGTGGATTTTCTACGAACCATTGAAAATAAACAACGAACCGACGTAAATATTTACAGTAAATATGAGTGTTTCGATGCATAAATATACGAGTTGTAAAGTTTATTTTACAGGATTAAGTCGACTATTGATTATTTTCAAGATAAAGTAGAGCGGTAACACACCACGAACAAAGCGAACAACACATATGATTGATTGCATATCTGATAAAGTAGAATTCCGTGTCAGATATTTTATTTCATGTCATCATTAACAATTTTCTCAGTCTTCAAATCGGCAAAGTTTTTGAGAAAGTCATGAATACTCGTACATTAATATGATTATATTTAAGACGTTATTTGTTGTGTATGCTAGACGAAACCAATGTGAACTGACTTTTTAAAAATGAAGTATATTCACACAAATTTTCGAAAATAATAACACATGATTCAGTAAAATGATATGATTTCTAATCCATTGCTTACCTCTTGAAACCATAGACAAAGAGGACATTAAATGTCCACCAATCCTAACGAAGATTGTAAGTAATTTTTTTTTTTTTTTGTTTTCTTTGCAAAACATTTATAAATTCACAAAAAGATGATTAATTGAATCCACATTTGGTCAACATTTTACCAGTATACTAAATTTACAAAACAGGTGTTTTCTGTGTATTTCATTTCTTACCCACACCTTCTACTTCCACTCAAGTCAACCATCGTTTATTTATAGTGGGCCCTACCTTTGTTATCTTTGGTTGGTTGGAAGAACTAAACTGCACAGGTAAATCCTTGTGTTTTGTGTGGAATACTGAAAACAAATCTTCATTGCTTTAAATTTAAAATTTCCGCCGTTTAAAATGGTTAATATGAAGTTTTTCATAAATCATTAACTTAGCTAAACTTCCCAAAAGTTTTTTTTTTTTTTTTTTTTTTAGGACAAACACGAAGATATTTTTCATTGGATAATCAAGTTACCAATTAATAAAGTTACATATGGGTATTATCTGGGTAACTGACTAGAACAACGAGAAGTTTATGATATCCTTTTTCCTTATAATTATTGGGTATTATACACATGTTACATCTCATTAATAAACTAAGGATTAGAATAATGAAAGTTAATTACGAAGACGTTATTTGTTTATCTTTATAGATAACTCGGTTATCTTTTGTTCATCAATAATATGAATATATAATCTTGTATATACAAACAATTTCCAGCTGTTATGTTTTGACTAAAACATGATTTATCATTTTAATTGTAGACCCCAGAATAACCG
>OY740765.1:124950135-125147786 GCA_963513935.1 Aphrophora alni | reverse complement strand
GATTGTGGGATATTTTGTTTTCAAATAATAATATAACATTTTAATGTGGAATACACTTAATCACTGTAAAATTAGAAATTGAAAAATGCAAAATCCACTTATGCATAGGTTAAATAAACACGTAGCCAAACCTGTTACCATTCCACATCTATAGATAGAGTACATATCTTTCATGTTAAATATATAGAAAAGCTGGTACAGCTAATTTGGTTTATTTTTTTTAAATGTCTACTACCTATTTTACTTCTTAAGGATATATTAATTTTTCAATGGGGAATTCACTTTTCACCGAAAAATCACAATTTAAAAACTATGAAATCCACTTATTTATAGGTAAGACATAATGCCAATTCTTCACATTCACGTCTCATATGTTAGTAAAGAAATTGCAATGTTTATATCTGTGATCACAGGTAACATGAAATGCGGTCATTCCTCCAACAGTTCTTCCTAGCGGCTGTGAAATTATATTGTCCTCCATATTAAGGTAAGCTCTGATAATAAATCCAGCTCTGATTACGAAAAACCAATGTTAATATTTATAACTATGTTAGTCAAGTTGGTGGTGTGTAATTTTTGATGTTTAATATTAAAACATATATTTGTCACGATAAAAAACATTGGTAAATATGCATTGAAGCATACTTGTTATATATTTGCTTTTATTTTTATGATATTTACCAAAAAATTTGTTTCATTAGGTCTGGCTAGGTAACTATGTATAAATAGTGACCTGCCGAGACCTAGTTCCCATCATTATGAACTCATGAAGCATAGTGATATTAACTTGTCAAAAGTCATGTAATGCGCATGCGTCCAATGACACGATATTGATACATATTCGTTATCGCCATTCCGACTATTGATTAATACTAAATATAATAATATGACTTACCATTAAGAATAGTCAATATTCTTTTTTTTTAATATCGCACTACAGCCATTTTGACTATTCCACCATTAAGGAGTGCTTGATGAGTCAGGTACGGTAGTTGTAAGGTTCTCTCTCTCTCTCTCTCTCTCTTCTCTCTCTCTCTCTCTCTCTCTCTCTCTCTCTCTCTCTCTCTCCCTCCCTCCCTCCCTCCCTCGCTCCCTCCCTCCCTCCCTCCCTCCCTCTCTCTCTCTCTCTCTCTCTCTCTCTCTCTCTCTCTCTCTCTCTCTCTCTCTCTCACTCTCTCTCTCTCTCTCTCTCTCTCTCTCTCTCTCTCTCTCTCTCTCTGCTAATAAAGACTTTTAATTTGATGTACAACTCAACCTATGCTCTCGTTAAAGATTTTCTTCTTCCGACTCCTTGTGGGCCGTCCCCCCGAAGTGGTAGCAGCTCATTGAAATTGTGGTAAAATAGTGTTTTATGCCCAGTAACAGTGTACCAAGTTATATAGTTCCATCTGTAACGGTTAAAAAAATATTAACCTGTTCCGGGACTTTTCACCACCCCTATATATATAATTATAGTCACCTTATTTGACTTTATAAGATAAAAACAATTCGCTTATAAACCTATTTTAATGCTTTATTCACTTAATGGACCTTGACCTGGAAAAGTTGAAATTGGTTTTTTCCATCAAAAACTTTGAAGCTCACCAAAAAATGTTATTATTCTTATAAAGACAGGTATGTAGTACAAAAATAACGGGAAATTATAAATTGGGCACTAAAGTAAATAATTACCATTATTACCAAGGTATTAAATGAATTTCGTGATATTTTATTAACGGAACACTGCACTTTTTACCAAATCATACTTAAAAGAACTAAAGACTATGAAATCACCTAACTATCCAAAGGGCCTAATATTATTATAGTAACATACCAAGAATTAGGTTAGAATTCTTCAAACTTACAAATTTATTATCATCTTTATGGTGACGCTTTTTTTCTGGAGTCTTGTGCTTAGCGAATTGATCATATTCAATCTGCTGGTCAGGAGGAACTAGTTTCCCTCTTCTACCTAACTTCATCTTCTTTATTATTGAACCCATTTATTTACGTTTTCAATGTTCTACTATGAAATCTGAAAAGTTTATTAAAATAAAATATCCATTCTTGTAGGTTTCTCGATAGATCGATAATATCGATTGTAAACAACTATTGATAGTATCGATTGTAAACAACTATCGATAAAAATCGATAGTTCACACTCCCTTTATTCTTTCTCACGGTCTATTTTTCAAAGAACTTTTTGTGACTTATTTACCACCTAAGTTACAAGAATTTGTTGAATTAACTCCGCTTTATAAAAAACTATTTCCATGTTCTAGATATTTATGCCAAGCTGTTGTTTTCTAGAAGCTGATGTGTAGGCATCAGTTTAATTCATCAGATGGGAAACATTTGTTTGTTGACTGCTTGTCTCATAGTTAATTGTTGTCTCTGAACAATTTTCCTCAATATAGTTTATATAGGTATTCAGTAAACTAATTTTTGACATTACTATACAAGAGTGATTCCAATTAAATGAAGTGATACAAAACTAACAACTTTTATAACAAGTTTAATGTTAATATTATCTTTTTTTTTAAATATATCACAACTACAAAATACAAATACAAAATGTCAAAACAACAAACAAATACAAAGAGTATTAAAAGAATTAAATATTACTTTTAGAAATTTTGCACCTATCCATTTAAAAAATAATAATAAATTTTATTTTAACACACTATTCAGGAACTGTAAAAAACTATTACTCTAAAAACTAAATTAACAATCGTTATTTAACACGAAATTAATACTATTGTTTAACACTTTTAAAATATTCTTATTTTTTAAATAATATTCTCTATACAAAACAATAAATACTTGATTAATAACCAAAACAAAACCATTTCAATGTAAAAAAGATGTGTAATAATATCATAATACACACTCAGCACTCACACTAATAATATTACTGGACTTAACACATCATATTAGAAAGATCAGACATTAGTTAGGCAGTGATGGAAGGAAGACTACAACACTCCAACATCATACTGTCTCTAGTTGAAAGTGTTGAAACTATTGTTTTCCCCTCAATTCAATACCCCTTTTAAGCAGGCTCAGATATATTCCATGTAACACAATTTTTCACTTATTATTCATTGATCACTGTTTTATTAATGTCTTAACACCCCCTTTTTTCTACATATAACTGATTTTATGATATTAATTTGCTTTAAACATCTATCATGTATAAATCTTATATGTTTTTTTAAAGGTCAATTATTATCTAATAATAAACCTAATATTTTTATGTATGGGACTATTGGAATTTTCTGACTGTTAACTTGTAAGCTTTTATTGTTGATATTAGAATTTTTTCTTTAGAAAATAATGGCCTTACATTTCTAAACATTAAACTCTAAACCAAGGCAAAAATCAAGTGCTTTGCGTCAAAATATGAAGCCAGGTTATGTAATAAATTATTAAAATTTACGTATTATTTAATATAAGTCACTTAAATCTGTGAACAAGGAAATCAACTGAGAAAGCTTAATCAAAGAGAACCACAGGATATAGTAAAGTGCAGCTCTAGTTATTTTTGAAAGTTCTGTGCATTACAATCCAGTTAAATAGATCTAAAGAATATTTCGCCATTGGATGGTAATTCTTAAGTACACTAGAAGTAGTAATTTAGGTTAGAATTAAGCTGCTTCTTATAAACGGACATTATGAGTTACAACGTTACAAGTAAGTTATATGAGAGAGAAAAGTTACATGTAAATTTATCTTAAAATCAGTGACTTGGTTACTACCAATCAAAATTAGTTTAAAAAAATTATTACTCTAACATACACCTAACTAAGATACAATTTAAATTTTTAAAACATAATTTTTGTCAAAAATGGGCCAGTCTCTCTCATTATAACCATGAAAAAATGAGAGTTAATATGAAGCAATTTACTAAACATTTTTTACTACTTCAAAGTTATTAACCTAGACCAATGTTAACTTATGGGTTGCTGTTTCTTTTCACCTATACTGTTCACATTTCATTAACCATTTCAAAGTGTATGACCTAGAATAGTGTGTTAAAATGTTGCAGAGATTCAAGTAGGGTACTGCTTCCTCTCATCCTTATTGTAGACATTATACTGACCACTATACAGTTTATGACCTAGAGCAGTGGTTCCCAACAGGTGGTCCGCGGAGGATGACTCAGGGGTCCGAGAAAAGTCATCAAAAAAATGTTTCGTCAGGAATTTGGCTTACAGTCACAGTTTGTAGTCAGGCGTAAATCAGTGTTATCAGGACTTACCCGTGGGAGAGGAAAATGGGCAGGTGAAGTGACGTGACGATAGCTTTTCCAATTACCAACGTGGACTTCTTCTTTTCCAATAAGAACGTGCACGCTTCCGTAGTTTTATCCTGTGACAAGTGTTTATCTCTTCACCATCGACCACGTACCGGTAGTACAAATAGACGTATTATGCCTATCTTACTAGCATTACAGCAGGTGAAGCCATGTCTGCCATCTTGTCTTAGGATAGAAACACAAAACTATGCTCAGAATCACATAATCTCTCAGTGCTTCCATTTCAAATAACTCGTGGTTTATACCATTTAAGATAGAGGCAAATGGTTGAAACTTTGCATGAGTGAAGTCAATTAGTTGTGAACGGTAATGGTATCAATCAAATTTCAAAAATATGTTTTTATATTTTTAAAAATTAAACAAAGTCGAAAGTTTTAATTCAATTTTAAAACATGACATGAAAAAAGTAGTCGCTTGCTACTTTTTTGTTTTTTGGTAAGGTAAAATAAAAAACTGTGGAAATTGTAGCCAAAGAGTTAAATTTATTAATCATATTTTTGAAAAAAATAGCTGCTGTAGTTTGGTTGATAATTTGTTTTTTGTGAGAGAGTTTATCCGTGCGGCGCCAGGATCTCTCCGCCGTGCAATACTCAAACAGCGTCACTTCACAGCTTACACAGTTGATTCTATAATAAAATTGTAGACTACTACTTATTGTATTGATTTATTATATGTGAACATTTTCATTAATAACTCATTGATTAATATTCTATACATATTCTTATTAATTTAAATAATGAGCTTTTCGATCCTCGCTCATTTTCCGGCTGAGGCGGAGCTGAGTTTGTATCGAAGCTTGTTTGGAGTATGTATTGAGCTTGTATTGAAAAGCTTCACTTTTGATCCTAGTGATGAAATATACTTTTTTATGCATTGATTTATATAATTCACTGTTTTATAATAACAACATATATACACATACCATTCATTCACACATTCTCAAAATATACACAACAAATGCACGCATACACATATTTCTTACAAACAGTCAAAGTGAGACTGTTTTACATTTTATCAAAACAAAACCACATGTCTTAAAACTGATCTTACGTTCAATTTTTATTTCAATATTTTTTCTTAGATCAATTCATTCGATTGTTGGTACAGGTTTTCTATTAGTATACTGAAATTTAACGCACCTTTACATACAAACATGTGGACACATATTTCTTAAAGTTAATCAATCAAATTGATTTAAATTTTACCAAAACAAGACCACATGTTTTAAAACTGATGTTATGTTAAATGTACATAATTCACAGTGTACACATAACCTATATACCATTCAATCATACATACTTAAACACACACACACACACACACACACACACACACACACACACAGACAGACACATCTACTCATATACTCACACACACATTTCACAGGCAATCAGTCACACTGTTTTAAATTTTACCTCTTTAAAACAATTTTAAAAAACTTATATTAAATGTTTGTTCCGTGTTTATTTCATTAATAATTCTTAGATTAATACATTCAATTCTTAGTACAAGTTTTTTTGTTGGTACTAGTTTTTTTGTTAGTACAGTGAAATTGGTTTTGGTCGTAATTCACTCTATCTCAGTGACACACGAACACACATGTGTAGGACGTAGCAAAAATGTAATCACACACATAAACTACCAAACGGAGAAACAGTGTTCCCACTGTCTGATTAACGTAAGTTTGCACATATATGCTAATATAATAATCCCATTTATATAAAATATAAACCACTTTTTACTTTAAAGAATCTTCAATTTTCTACAAACGAAGCAATGTCGAGATGGGGAATTCATATTCAAGATGCACACAAACATCAATAAAGTACATTCGTCGTCCAATGCTTTCCACTTGTGGCTGATATGTGGGGGAAATGAAACTACTATAATCCAACATCAGTTATATAGGGCAAACTGGACATCCTTTTATAAAGAGATTTAAGGAACACTTACCAAAAAGAAATCAGGCTACTGTAGTTTCGAATTTTGCGGAACACTTAATAAACAACAACCATAGTTACACAGATTTTTCTACTAACATGGACATATTATATATGCAAGAAGGGCCGTTATATGAATTCATGGGAGGAGTTTGCCATTTACAAAGCATCAAAAGCTGATAATAAACATCTTTTAAATGACAAGGTTTCCTTCCCGGCAAATAATGTGTTCTACACATTAATAGGGATTCAAGATAGCAGCGGCTCACAACAATCAATGCTAAGGACTATAAAGTAAGAGAAGGGGCGACCTTGAAGCACACTATGTCAGTCTATTAAAAGTTTAGTGTAACCTAGCATATACCCTGGCTAAAGATTTTACAATCTTAATGGTTTTTAACGTTTTTAGCTTGTTTTGTGTTTTTTTTGTGTTTATTGTTTTGTGAGATTAAGCTTATGTGTTTTTTGATGACATATCATATTTCTGTGATCTGAAGATGGATACATAGACTACCCAAAACCGTAATAATCACCCAGTGATTACTGGATTGGAATAAAGACATACTCAAGTATTGTACCTAGTTAATTAATAATTTTATTGTTACTATAATCCCATTTTCTTTACAATAATCTAAGCTGTGAATCGAAAGGTGAAAGTTGTGGTTGTCCAGTAATAAAATGCTCTTCTCTTTTGAGCACCAAGTACTTTTAGCAAAATATTTCAAGAAATCATTAACCCTTTGCGATCGGCAGGCCAGTAGGAGTGGCCACAACGCAGTCAGCAGCCACTCGGAATTCTTTCCGCATAAATGGGTTCCGGCGGTCAGACGGCCAGCTGTACTGGCCATGCTCCACTCCGCGTCAACTCAGCATTCATAATGTCGGCTTCTTCCCACCAGGTCGGAATTATTTTTATCACAGACTGCAATTTTTACAAAGGGTATTTTTTTTTTTTAAACAAAAACCAATTTTATTCCATTTTAACAATTATTTTCTTAATATACACAGACAAACAAGATACTGAACTAAACAAATTCGTATGTTTCAAGTTAAAAGGGAAAATAATGCCTAATTTACTAATTATACAAATATCACATATATTTCAAAGTTACGTAAACACCTTGTCAGTTTTTTATTTTAACACAAACAAACAATTTTTAAAATTTTATTAGTAGGTGTACACAAACAAAAAAGATACTGAAGTAAACAAAATCATATGTTTCAAGTTAAAAAGGACAATAATGCCTAATTTACTAATTATACAAAACTAACACATATTTAAAACTGACGAGAACACCTTACAGTTTTTTTTTTTATTTTAAAACAAACAAACAAACATTTTTTTATATTTTATTAATATAGATATACAAACAAACAATATAATGAACTAAACAAAATTATGTTTCAATTTAAAAGGGAAAATAATGCCTAATTTACTAATTATACAAAAATCACATATATTTAAAACTGACGAGAACACCTTACTGTTTTTTTTTTACTTTAAAACAAACAAACAATATTTTATATTTTATTAATATGGATACACAAACAAACAAGATAATGATCTAAACAAAAACATATGTTTCAAGTTAAAAAGGAAAATTATTACTAATTTACTAATTATACAAAAATCACAAGACACTGTGTGTAGGCTACATTCTCAATGTTGTAAGAAAAGAGCACGTGTTGATTTTGGCATTCCCGGTGATACTTTTCAACGATAAAGCTGCCAGAACTGCTGGTCATTTAGTTAAATAGTTTCTCTATAGGTTACAGCACTCTACACACATCACAACATAAAAATATATTGTTAAAATGCAATAAATGTTTCTTGGCCAGTGCTGCTGGCCTTCCGAGCGTTCGACTGTTTTTATCTTGGCCAGTACCACTGGCCATCCGAGCGGCAGGAACAACTGTGG
Organism: Aphrophora alni; assembly: GCA_963513935.1. NCBI lineage: Eukaryota > Metazoa > Arthropoda > Insecta > Hemiptera > Aphrophoridae > Aphrophora > Aphrophora alni. The sequence continues at coordinate 125,139,630 of OY740765.1, read as the reverse complement.
AATTAAATCGGATGTGGAATTAAATCCGAGTTGTTGAGCAAATGTCTGCGGCCAGTACAGCTGGCCATCCGACAGATCAGGACAACCTATAAATATTCTGTCCGATCGCAAAGGGTTAAAAAGCCTAACTGACATCCACCCCTGCATAGCTGTATAGTTCTCTAAATCACAGAGACAGCTACTTTTACCATCACTAAATAACCTTTTTCTTGTGATGTTATACCTCAGACTTGTTTGAAACCTTTTCTTGCAATTACATGATCGGGTTTGTGCACAGTAGTGACCCCAGTCTCATCTACGTTCCAAATATCTCCTGCAGCAGGCCTAATCCGATCCATAAAAGTTCGTAAGTTCCTAAAAACTATTTAACATTGGTCTTAATGAAATATAATGCTCTGGCAAGACTGGTGGCTCTAGGATAGGTAATCTAGGATGGCACTTCATAAATGAAGAAAACCAATCAGCACCTGCAATCTGTCTGTCTAACCATGATTCGGAAATTTTTGAATTCAGCTTCCTGGCTTCCTACCATATATATATATATAGCCGGCTTTCATTAAGTATCTCTCTAAAAGCTCTTCATGTTCTCCAGAAAAAAACTAAAAAGGCCCCGGAAGTCAATTAGGGCGTATGTTTAAGTATTTTTTTAAATGGTTAAATTGGTATTTTATGTTATAAACATTGGTTAAAACAAATTTATTTTATTATGCTTTAGTTATATTTTTATTTCAAACAATTTTGAGACAAAATTAATTGCAATAGACCTAATATTAATTATTAGAAAAGGCTACCTTTCTGTTTTTGTTGTAGGTACAATTGTTGTAGATAGTAAGTTATTTCCTTCTGTGAAACTTTTCAGCAAAATCTTGTCAGTGTTCTATCTGGGATGTTAAATTGTCTAGCAACAGTTCTTATGGTTTTATTATTTCATTTTACTTTTCTTTCAGCTCGCAGCATTACATCGGGGGTGTCATACCCTTCTCTGTTTTTCTTTTGTATTAACGCATCCCTTAAAATAATAATAATAATAAGTGCAAAGAATTTAAAACTCTTATAAATATGTGATGGAGCAGGTTGGCGTTGTTGCAATTGCCAACCTGCCCCATTCCACTATTTTGAAATAAAAACGTTCTGCAACAGACATTTATGGTTGAATGGAATTAAAAGACTTGCCGTTTTATAGTGTAATTATGGCAAATCAAAATAGTTACATTATTGTATTGTTCTGTTACTATTATAGACTAGAAAACATATTTATTTAGTGACTATAAAAAAATTTATTTACCTTGTCAAAAATCAAATAATTTGTCACAAAAGGAATATAACAATATAGAACTTTACTAGGCTGATGGCTGACACATGATGGGAGTTCCAGCATTACCAACCTTGTAGAATGAAAATAATCGACATCACATCAACCAGCCCTGGTCTCCTCTATTTTGTGTTTTATACTAACTTTGTATAGATCAGCCTATATGAAGATAGCTTGAGTGAATTTATTTAATGTCTTGTCCTAAAATTGTTTTCACTCTGGATCAAAGATAAGAAATAATACAATTGTAATTAGTTTTAAGTAATTGAATGACTGATTGTATTAAAAACATAATAAATTGTATTATTAGAGATTGGAATTATTATATTAAAAGCTTTTAGTTTAACTGCACGATTGATTGTTATTTAATGAACCCGATTTAAGGTAAACCTACATCTTTTCCTTAAAAATTGCATTGCCCTGCAGTTCAACTGCTAACAGTTGAACCTATAAAAAAATTAGTATAAACAAAACTTTGTATGCGAAACACTGCAGTAGAGATACATATTATAATAGTAAAGCTAGTATAAAAATCTGATACTGAAAACTTGTGTGTTTGTTATATCTCTTTAACAAATGTGTGTGCCAATCCCAAGGGACAATAGTTGGATCTAGCCCTATTTTCATGAAGTCTTGGCTTAGATCCCTCTTCGACCCTGAAGGTATATTTCAAATACAATAACCCTTTACTTTACATACTGACAGGTTCAATACAAGCTAAACATTTCTGCCAACACTGTTAAAAACAAAAACAAAATATAACTTGGATTTTTTTTGTAAAGGCCTGACTCAAAAAAACAATTTTATTGAAAAAAAACTTGTAGATCCAGTACATCAATCCCTAGATCCCTAGCTGGATCTACACATTTTTGCATGTAGTCTTAGTTTAGATACCTCTCTTTCATCTTTTATTGATCAACTCTTTTTTAACTGTGATGCATTAAGAGTATCTGAGGGCTAAGTCTTTCTTGATGCACTTTTCTATTTCTTTTTTATAAGGCGATGGTGACAGAGTTAAATATCAAGAAAAAAACAACTTTCCCTTCATCTTGACTGTGTGATCTGTAACAGTGTCACGGCAACTTGACTATGAATTGATTCAGTAGCGTAATCAAACCAAATAAAATGCATATACAAACACTGATAAATCATGAAACTCTTTGATGAATAAACTCTATACTGATATTGCAAAATTGGTAGTCATGTAGTCTCCCTACCCTATGTGTTATGACCTACACTACTAAAATTGATTTAACTTTGACCTATTGGTGATTAGAGCAATCTTTAATATTTCTGGTTGATATTCAGTATATTAAATAGTATTCAAAATGTTTTAATGTGTCTAAGATATACAGGGTGCGTAGCGATCAATATACCTTTGGTTCAAATATTGAGAAAATATCAGAAAAAATATTTGCTTTAAACTTTTCCTTTAGAAAGTTATAATAAAAAATAGACAACATGTTTTTTCATTATATGCAAGTTTATCTTCTCCATAAAAAAGTAATCAAAATTATCGAAATAAATTCATTTTTATAAAGTAAAATATATAAGACGATATTTTACAAAATAACATTTGTTTTAGAACATTAAGTGCAAAGATCATATTATTTTTTAAAAGGTGATCAATTAAAGATATATTATGAAAATGTGCAACATGTATTTGCTCTAAAATTTTAATTACAAATTTATAGAAAAAAAACTGTTAGTGTTATTTGTTTAACTCCATACATTTGATCAAATCCTGACTGTGATCATGAATCATAGTTACACTTCTTGATTGAAAATTCCACCTAGGTTGAGTCGATCTAAGAACTCTTTTTTTAACTACTTCATCCAGGATTGATGTCCTTTGTGGGCTTGTTGAAAAAAATGTACATAGTCCCTGAACATTCGCAAAGAAAAATTTAACATCTCTATCTACAGACGCTGCTCGCATCATTAATAAATTGAGCTGATGTGCATGACAACAGGGAACGTATTGTATATTAGGATATGTTTTCTGAACTACAGCCTTGACACCATTAGAAACATAGCTATTACTGAAGCGCCATCATATGTTTGAGCTATAAGTTTGTGCGGAGTTTCGTCAAGTTTTTGTTTTGACAGTTCATTTAATATACATAACGATAATGATGCTGCATCATGATTTGAAGGATTTAAAAATGTCCAAAATCTCTCTACTGGTTTGTTTCTGACAATGTACCTATAAATTATAGCCATTTGGAACATGCTATATACATCGGTTGTTTCATCAGCAATTACAGCTAAATAGTTTGCTTCTTTTATCTCCTGTATAATTTTTTCTTGACAGACCTCTAACATAATTTGCAAAAGTTTGTTTTGGATGGTTTTAGATATCCCTTTAAACACTGTAGCACTGTGTAAATGGCTTTTTAGAACTGCATCTAATTCAGCACTGAAATTAATCAACCCTTTAAACACACCAGGATTAATTGACTCATTTCTCTCATCATGACCTCTTAATGGCAATTCAAATGCACCACAAAATCGAACAAAATTTATAATAATACTTAATCTATTTTGTTTTACCCATTCATTATGTGCTACAATGTTCATCCTATACGCACTATTTAATTGTTCTGCTACATTAGTTGTCCCGAAAAAGGCTAATTGTAAGCTATTTTTATGTGCTTAGCTGATGCTTCATGGTTTTTTATTCTATCAGCAATATGATTTAGATCTTTAAATCCTGTCTCAATCCATATGTCTTCCACCACAACAGGGGAAACAAAATAATGCCAATTTTAATTCACAGACACACAACCAACTGCACTTTTTGTATAAATCCGAATTAAATTTTCTGTTAAAAGATCTTATTCCAGTTTGGACAATTTGGGTAAAACTAGTAAGGTGAGGTATAGGCCTGCCCGATCATGTAATTTCACATTTTTCTTCACTTGACAGTAAACTGAAAGGTCTTTGTAATAAATTTTCAACAGAATTCATTGTCCTAACAAAACTGTCATTAACTAATAGTTTAACCACATCTTAATCTTAAAACTAACAGTACTTGGTACAGTAATTGAACCACTCAAAAAACGCACATAACTTCATTAAGAACAAAATAAGAGTAGTCTACTGAGTTTTATTTATTATGGAACAAACAAGGTGAGAATTATTCCAACACCGTTTAAACAAATATCTAATACTAAATTCAAAATGTCCCTGATATTTTTGTTATCTGATGAACAATAACGGTTGAAAGTGATCGAACCACTCAAAAAACACACATAACCTCGAAAACAAAATAAAAACAGATGACTTTAATAACCATATGAACAAAGGAGCGCTGCTGTAGTCCACTCCATAGTCAAGTGTAAACCATGCAGTGCACATGTCTCCTGTTGGGTTGCAAACTTTCTGCAACCTAATAGAGAGATAGGCCAATGCTAGACAACAAGTTAAGTTTTCAAGATGCGAAGTGTTCCATGTTATTTTACCATTAGAGGGACGGGCAAGCCTGGTGCACCTGAGCTCTGCAACTTAAGCGATGACATCACACCACACAATTCTTTCTTAGTTATCACCAGCTATACACTGTACTTTTTTTATCTCTTTTTCATTTAAAAGGTTGTAGATAAAACTTGAATTCGTATTAATATCATCAAAAATATTTTTATTGATTAGATATTATACGTGATGGGGGTTGTGCAACCTTGCAACCTAATCACGAACCGCCACTGACATCAACCCTAAACTTACAGTCGGACAGGTATGATCTAATGAAATGAATTATCCCATCTGGGAAATTGTAGTGTCTTAGTTTATGGATGAGACCATCAGGCCACACTCTATCGAAGGCCTTTTCTATGTCCAGGAAAACTGAACCAGTGGAGCGGTTCCTGTTGAAGCCCTCAGTTACATGTTCAACCACCCTCAGCAGTTGGAGTGTCGTGGAGTGTTTGGTTCTGAAGCCGAATTACTTTAGCTTCAGGATGTTGTGTGTATGTATGTGTTCATTGATACACTTAAGCAAGCCTTTCTTGAAGACTTTGCTCATAGTATTCAACAAACTTATAGGTCTGTATGAGTCTGGCATTGGGAAAACTAATATCTTAGCCTCCTTTCAAGCTGCAGGGAAATGTGTCTTTTAAAAGGCGTTGTATATGTTAGTTAGGTATCTAAGCGCCTTTTCCGATAAGTTTTTGAGTGTTGTATTCCCAATGGTATCCTGTCCAGAAGTTTTCATGGCCTTTGTGTGTGAAATTACCCACTGAATTTCTGTTAGCGAGATTTTATGTATGGGTTGTTGATGTGGAGAATGGGCGAATTGGAGTGTGTTTGTTTCCACTGAGTTGGTGAAATTAGGATCCGAAGGATGAGAGTTTTGTTGAAATGCAAGCTCAAAGGTGTCAGCAAAGAGATTTGCCTTGTCATCTAGATCACCAACTTGTCCGTTAGGTCCAACTAACGGTGGATAGCACAAAGGTCCCCATGTAAAGTATTTAGCTAAGGGCCAAACTGTTGCATTAGTAGTGTTAAGCTTTGACAATTCCGCCTAAAATCTGTCGGCACTAAAATTTAGTATCTCATGTCTAATTCGTCTCTTGAGACAATTTTTTGTGGTATGTGGAACACATCTGTTTACGCCCTGTTGGAGTGCCTTTCTTAACCTATTGCAACGCTTTATCAGCTGAAGTATCTGTTTTGGAATGTAAGTGTGATGCTGGGGCTGACATTTGATTGGTACTGCAGCCTCTGTCATAAATTGTATTGTCGTTGTCAGTAGAGATAAGGCAGTGTTTACATCATGTGGCATTTGAACATCCAAGACTTAGGGTAGGAGACTATCTAACTGCTGGGGGAAATAATACCAATTAGCAAGTCTGTAGTTCCATACCTGTCTGGGTTCCTTCGTTATGGGGTTCCCTGTAACAGCCTAATGACCTAGTGATCCGAGTTCAGATCCCTATCTACGTGCAAACGTGGCACCACAGTTAGTCCCTTAACAAGGCCTATATCCAGTATGTCCTCTGTGTTGTGCGTGCTAGTGTGTGTTGCCTTGAGTGGAGAAAAGACTAGAACATCTTTTGTTTCTATGTATTTGTGCAGATGGTATCCACTCATGTTTGTATGTTTATAGCCCCAGCGTGTATGCTTTGAATTAAAATCCCCTTAATGACAACTTTGTTAGAAGTTAAGAGAAGGAGTTCAATGACCTGAGTGTTAATTGTGCTCGGGGGATTATATGTAGCAATCAGTGTTGTTATAAAAACCGTTGAGCTCAAGCTTGATGGCTGTTGCTTCAACTCATGTAAGTAGGCTAGCTTCCATGTAGTTCCTCTCTGCACCATGAGTAGCATGCAAAGTAAGTTACATTGTTGAATTTTTTTTTTAATTTAAATGTGGAGTTTTGTTTTTTCTTTATTAATAAATCTGTAAAAATATGTAAGTATTTTAATTAATGTTATTGTATATTACTTTCAAACTGAACTTTTATTTATTATTATTAATTCATTATTTACAATAATATCATACTTAGAAACTATCGTTCAACTATTAGATGAAGTTGTTAGAATAACCAAAGTACTTAGGCCTACGTGTGTTATTATGCCTACATTGTGATATTGCCTATAGGATGACAATAAGTATAACAAGATATGGAACTACAATATACACTGTATTCACAATATATTTGGTTCGATTTCATTCAAGAGTATTTATTTCATATTTTAGTTATAACAAACTAATCGTTTCATTTTTAGAATATAATGATGATCCAAATAATGAAAATAATAATATTATTTCCAAAATACAAGAATATTGTATTGTTGTAAATAGTACTGTAAAGAAATAAATATTCAAATGTAAATATTACTTTTTTTACTTATATTTAATAAAGGAAATTAATTTAATTTTTGTTTATACAGAATTCACATGGTCTTAAATTTATATTATAAATACACGTAGAGTATGAACACTCTCCAATTAGGCCTACATGGTTTTTTTTAACATAAATATGTATTAAATAATAAAAAATGAATATTTACATATAATTAATATTTTTATTAAATTTATTGAAAGTTTAAAATTGTATTAATTTATTATACTTTCTTTTTTTTTTTTAACTGATAGTTAAAGTTTTCACTTTTGTCTATCATCCCATGACAGTTACATTTTTGTACCTCCATATTTTCACTCCTAGAATCAATTTCCAAAATAATTCCATCCAAATGTAGTGATTCACACATTCAGATGGTTCGGCTTTTTGTTCTACAGAAAATAGCAGTGCAACTGATGGCGAGTTTAAACCGAATAGACCTGCAAACATGCTTTCTAGGAGCTGGGGATATTGACACTTCCAAGTATTTATATCTTTGAAATAATATTACATATTGAATTTAAGTGTAATCCCATTCTGAATAAGAATGTACATGAGTATGGTACCCTATTCAGAAACCATTTACGATTAGGCCAACACAGACCAAGTAAGTATAAAAAGCTACCATCACAAGCTGGGGTTGTTTTGTTCAATAAACTCCTGGAAAGCCTTATAAATATTCTAAATTATAAAGAGTTTAAGAAAAGCCTTAGACAACTTTTGTTGTCTGGATCCTTTTACTCTGTGAAGGAGTTTCTCTGCTGTGGCAAATAATGTGTCAGACGAAAAATAATTGTATTGTTTGTTGTTTGGTCTTTGGATGTTAATTTCTATTTGCTGTTTTTGTTACTTGTATCTAATGCTTTTGTATTTTATCAATTATTTATTTGTGAATTTCCTGTCATTATGGTAATTAGTTTTTACAGTTTATTGATTAACTTGTTTTAATATTTCTAAAAATATTTATCTTGGTTTATTTGTCTATTTTTATTATTACCATTGTTACTTGTACCTTGTTTTTTTTTAAATTTCTTATTTAGTTTGTAAGTATGTATACTATATATAATGTTATTTTAATATTGATTGACGATGTTATACTATGTACTGTATAAGAGTACAATGTCACACCAATAAATTAAATTGAATTGAATTGAAATTTGAATCACCCTAAATAATATTGGTTCATCTAAATGCTTCTCTTCATTGTCCCCATTTATGTTTTCCCCTTCATCATCCATGTACAGTAATGTAAAAACCTATGTTTACTTAATTTATTTTTGTATATCCAGAAATGTTCATAAAATATAACAATAATATGAACAATGCATTATTTTCTAATAATTTGTCACAAATTGTATTATCTTGTTTAAATTTTGTAAAAATGTTTGAAATTACTTTTTTAACATGCTAACAATAGGTGTTAATTGTAAACCTAACCAAAAATATCTATTCTGGAATATTATATTATTGTTTAAATTAAAAACCGTTATTGTTCCTAATATTAACAAAGAATATCATTATAAACATTTGACATTATAATTATTTGTAGTTGGGGTGAATTCATAAACATTAACAACTTATCGGTTCAAAATCATGAATTTCGTGCCTTTTGTCTTAATTCTTTGACAAAATAAACGAAGCAAAAACATTGTAGACCTACCACTTGAAAAAAGGCAATAAAAGTTATTCCATGATGACGTTCCACCGCTTCGTTATTTACAAGAACTTTTACAAAATTTAAACTTAAGTTTCCCTCATAGTGGTCAGTGTTAAAAATTATTACATTTTTCAAAAGAACTTCGCTGTTTGTCATCGTGGCGAGGTGGGGTTTGATATCGATGCAGTATTGAATTCTGAAAATGTGTTTACAACACACGAGATATACCCAAAAAAGATAATTGCCGCCATATTGATATATTCAATTATATTTATCTGTATTTCAATAGGGTTTTTGAGCACATTATGGTCCATTATTGAGTTATTATTTTATACTTGTTTGCAAATCGTTCACAGAGTTGCCGATAGATATCGTTGTACATAGTTTCGTCAGTTTCTAAGTTATAATTAATTATAACACCTATATATTTTCATCTATTATATGTTTTTTAATGTAAATAAATAATATATATATATAATGCAGTCAATTAGGGAAATTTGTATTTAAATATTTGAGTTTTGAGTAAAACACATTAATAACTAAGACTCTCACTAGAATTACATAGACTAAAGCATAAACACAAGATCTCACAAAAATTACGTTTGCCTAATCAAACAAATTTTAACGCTAAATTTATCACCTCTGTCAATGATACATAACTATAACTGTTTTAGTTAAGTTAAGCATATCATTGATGCGGTGGTAGATTTATCGTTGAAATGCGTTTGATTAAATAAACACTCAATAACAGACAGACACAGATGTCACTCCGGCAAGACAACAACAACTAATAGAGCGTCAAGGACAAGTAAAAGTCAAAGGAGTTGAGAATTGTAAGGCTGCCAGACCCACTACTCAAAAAATGAAATTCCCTTGAGGCACTCAGTGTACCACTCCAGGGTTAATAAAAACCTACTTACTATAAAGTTTTATACATTTAGATTTTAACAATAATTATATTTTTGTCACTGCTAATATAAATTTAGAAGTGTACGGAGTTAGCTTCTGACTAACACTAAAGTATCATTCCAAGAAGTTCCTTAGCCCTAATAAAAAGAGGGGGAAGGTAGTGGAGATCTTATAAGATCATAAGTCTATACCTTACAAACGCAATAAGGTAAGTACACAATTTTTAATATCATGTTTTTTAAGGCTCTCTAGGTTTTTAATACCTATGAACGAATTTCGGCCATTTTTAGAATGATGTCTGTCCGCCGGTGTATGCTATTTTGTCACTTAATTTTTTAAAAACAGATTGTCCTATTCTATATACTACATTTTAAAGTTTAATTTGAGGGGTAGATCCTTCATTGATTTATAATACATTTAGGCAAAACACAAGCAAATAGGAGGGAAACAGAATGAAGAGAAATCTGCCAGTGGGGCACAATATTTAATCGGTTTAGTTAATAATTAATCGGTGGTATTAATTAAAGTAATTTGATCGTAATTTACCCATCTTTTGTATATATAAAAAAAAATTAACGATGTTTTGAGAGTATAAAGCATCTAATTTATTAAGTGATACATCTAGAGCATAGGCTAAATGAAATGTCTAGCGGATTTTGAAATTTTTTTAATATTTGGGTTTTTTATATGGCAGATATCCATTTTTTTTTTTTTTTTTAGGTGAAAATGTCCATTCAGTACGAAATAATAATATAATGAAATTGAATGTTCATTCATGAGTTCTTAAAAAAACAACACATGTAGGGTCGTGGAGTGGATTTGATTCTATTCAAATGTAGTGTAAAGTTTTGATTGTGTAACTGCAAATTTTGTTCATTTCCTAATGAGACAAGTTTTAAAATTTATAAAAATCCTAAATAAAAAACAGTGATAGTGTTCTTTATTTATTACACTATCAAAATAAATCACATGACAATAGGCCTATGTGTAATGTTAATCCTAAGTATATAGATATTTTAAAATACAATTTAATGTTCCATACATGCTCTTATCTTTCCATAGCTTCAGAACTGCAAGTCATTGTATATATCACTACTGTTTTGACGTCGGCTAGGCTATAACAGGTCTCGTAGATGAGTATAAATTAAAATACTTCATACGTTTCTCTCGTGTCAACGTCTCGGAGCTGTATATAAATATGTGAAGGAGGCTCCGCTCTTTGCGCTCATGTTGTGAATGGCCCCTGTCTGATCTTGTCAGAGTTCGAATTAAGAGGAATCTCAGGATCCAATGTTTCCCCAATAAAGTAATGTAAATTAATTGTAGGCAACCTGTATAAAGGAAGTAATTTTGATTGTTAATAGAACAATAGATCAAATTTGATTGTTCTTCTCTTCAGCTTGCACCGATTTAGAACAAAAGAACAAAATCAGGAATATTATTATAATCATAATTATCTAACACTTTACACGTGCTTCAGATTACACAAAAAGAAGTTGAGTGATAGCATTATAGTATATACAATACAAGCAGATATTACGAATGTAATGCTCAAAAGCTGGTCTCTTGAGCCTCTTAGAAAATTTTAAATTGTATTGTTAGATCAGGAAATCTGGTGTAACTAGAACAGTAGTTAGCTTCTAAACTGTCTTATGAAAATAGTAAAAACTTTATTTGTAGCCAAAAAGCTCATAAAGTTAAGTTTTAAAGTACTTGTTTAGTGTATATAAGAAAATATTTCTTTATTGCATAAAATTGATTTAGTATTAAAATTTAAAATATCTATATACTTAGGATTAACATTACACATAGGCCTATTGTCATTTTTGTAAATTAAATATATTGTTATACGGCCTATTGATTCATCTCAACATCCTTTAATATCAAAAACTGTAATACCTCTTAAAAAAGAAGGTAACTTCTAAAAAATCTATATCAAACTATTTGATTCAAGGAAGCGTTTATTTATTATTACATTTTATTGCCATATAATTACAGATTCAAAATTAATGATTATGGCCTATTTTTAAAAGAATTAGCAGAGTAAATGATTAAAATAATAAAACTTTTGTACAAAATAATAAATCTAAGTAAAATGTTTGTAAAAGTGAATATAGTAAAAAAAATTTGTAAAAGGGGAACAAAGTCGTCTCTAGAAGAAAAGAGTTACATGTGTTTTTGGCGCTAGAGACATCGGTCCCCCCTGACAATAACTTGTGATTGTAGTGCTAAATGAATCACAAGTTTAGAAAATAGAACTCTTTGAGAACATATAATTCTAAATTTATTTTTTCACATTTGTGGCAATTTTAAGTAGAAAATTACAACATATTTGAAAGATAGATAAATTATTGAAGTTATTTTCACAAATTCTTAAAAATATCATTCTTAATAATAAGATAATTAGATAAAACTGAGAAATTTATGCAGAAAATTTCAGATTCATTTGCAGCTAAACGTTAGGATATAATACGGGATCAAGACAACAAAGGGCTGAGTGCAGCATATTTTATTAAAAATGGACAATTGTACTGTTTATAACAGCAATGTCAAACCAGTATGTCCCACAAGTCTGATTACTAGACAATATATCAAATGAGCCCTGTAGTTTCAAAATCGCCGATAAAACCAGTTTCATGTAATAGAGTACTTTTTCTATTGTACCCTGCAGTGAGTTAGTTGCAAAACAATCCAGATTCATGGATAAAGCAAGGACTAACAGTGTGATAAGTTGCAGAATCGACCAAATTCACCAGATTGCAAAGTTAGTTTCAAAAACCGCCACATCCTGCTGACGGCGCATGCGTGCAATCAACTGTGTTATTTGCCATGCCAGAGTTGCCTATTTGGAGGTTATGTTTTTAGACTAATGTTATACGTTGTGACTGTATTGGTGTGATTTTGACTAATGTGTTTTAATTTTCAGTTTAGAATATTGTTAATAGTGTGTTAGTGTTTAGAATAGTAATTTGTAAAATGGAGTGTTATTGTAGTGTAACCGAGAAAAACCCACGAAAGGATCCAAGGTATGTCTGAGAACATTTATTTAGATAAAACAATGACTGTTAGGTGCACTTTCTATTTTATGAACACTGTTTTGAACATAGGCTTACACTAAGTTTAATAACCCACAAAGATTGAGTTGCATATTAGGCTATAAATTTGGTGGATATAGGTAGGCTTGCAAGAGCAGCAGTTTCATTACTTTTTCATATACGTTACTTTGTTGGCTTAGGCCTATTTCGAGAGGAGGTTGTTATAGATAATTTGTTTTTGTTAGGCTGAAAACTAATCTAACATACACAGGCATATATAACCTACATGATACAAGGCCTACTACATTTGGGCTAACCTAACCTAATCACTCATTATTGTTATTAACAGTAATGAAACTGCAGCAAAATATACTATTTATTAAGAGCCTACTGAGCACTAAGAGTTGGTTTTTATTTTCAGATATGGCCCTGTTGGTCCATCTATTCCAATTACATGCAACCATGGGGAAAAAAAGTAAATCATACTGCTGTGCAAAAATTACTCCAAAAATTCAAAAACAATTTTATGAGTTATTTTATGATTCTTCTGTTAGGCCAAGTAAAATAAAAAATAAACAAGACAATGATTTTGACGTACACAGATACCAGAAAAACCACAAAGATCCAGACTTGTTAATGAACTGAAAGGTGAAAAGTCGATGTTAGTGAAGTATTTTATATATGACAAATCAAAACATGCTAAGATACCAGTTTGTCGAAAAGCTTTTTTGATACTTTACGGTTGTCAGAAGGCCGAGTTAAAGAGCTGTAAAGAGACACTTTGAAAGTGGTCGAATACCGAGAGAAAACAGAGGTGGAGATAGAAAGTTGAAAGCATATGAACCCAAGATAAATGCTGTTATCAGGTTTATTAAAAGATTTTGAACTATTGAAAACCATTATTGCAGGAGTAAAACATCTAATAAGCTGTATTTACAGTTAGATCTAAATATAAAAAAGATCTGGTTAATGTATAATGCTGAAGCAGAGGGAGCTCTAAAAGTCAAACAATGTTTTTTCTGACATATTTTTCTAAATAAATTCAATATTGGGTTTGGAAGCCTGAGGTCGGATGAATGTTCAACATGCATATTGATTTTAGAGCAAATAAAAAGTTACAAGGATGCACGGGCAAAAAAAAACATCTTTTAGCACAAACGAAGGTGCCATAAATTGAAGGCCAAGACTTTTTCAATATGTTAAAAGAGACTCCAAACAACCTATTAACTTTTTCATTCAATTCCCAGAAAAACCAAGTTTTTCTGTGCGTGCCAGATCAGAGTGCTTACTATTCGAGGCAGTTGTACGAAAACAATGTGACAAAAGTACTAGGAAACTCTAATGCTAAGCAAAATAAAGATAATGTTTTTATCTATGACTACGATGAGACTGAGCATAAGAAAGGTGCAAACGAAATAAGTTCAGTTGTTTATGATTTTTTGAACCACCTTGAAGTGCCTAGCAGTGTTAAGACCCTCCGTATTCGCTCTGATAGATGCGGAGGTCAAAATAAAAACACTATTATAATGGATGGGTATGTTAAATTACTAGTTTCAAATTAATGCACCTGTTACTGTTAAGACCCTTGAGTACATCTTTCCTGTCGGTAGTGGGCCATTCGTTTCTACCTTCAGATAGAGTTTTCAGAAGGATAGAAAAAGAAATTAAATGTAAAAACATTATAATAAATCCAAAAGAGTTAACAGATGTAATATATAATATTTACACATATTAAACAAATTATATGTCTCAGAAAAAAGTCGTCAGAATGCATAGTTTAGGCACAAATTGAATTTTAATATCTACCTGATGATGGCTTTGTGCCGAAACTTTTAATTTTTTAAAACTATTTTTTATTCTAAAATTTTGGAGATATTTATTTCTAACAGTTGTAACACATTTGGGAACCCGAAATCTGAAAATTTCATTAATATTCAAAATAATTTCAAATTTCCATGGAGCGTGAAAGAACCAATCTATATATAATCATATAAATAAATGTAGGAGGGATTAAGGAGGCCTGTGGAAGTGTGGGAATTTTGAAGTCCTTCTTCTGTTAATCTGTAGGTAGGTGTTTAGTTTATAATGTATGATTGTTTTAAACTTATATTAATTAATACTAAACATACTATAGACTAACCACCTACCTACAGAGATTAAGAGAATGGTTCTCAAACTTCCTTGATATCACGCGACTGATACCTTCAAAATTCCTCAATACCAGCACACCCAATGATATCTTCAGACTAATACGTGACTTGTATTATAGTGATATATTTTAATTATGAGATAATTTGACAAGGCTTCTAAGCTTACAGTAGTCTCTTAGATACTTTTGAAACCTTGGCCACTCAACCTAGATATCTTCATATATTGGTTATTCTTTAGATATAAATAACACTGACGTAACAAGGAAATGAAAATTTGAAGGTAATAACATGTTTATACAAATAAAATTGTTTATTAAACATAAATGATTACATTATGTTGTAAAATTGTCAAATGTAGGCAAGCCATCAGAAGCATAGCCTATGCATTCTTAATCTTATGAACGAAATATAAAGTGTTTAATAAATATTAACTATTTAAAAAGATTAAAAGCTATTAATAAAGTAAAAATCTCGAAATTTTAATATATTATCATGCTGACTATGAATTATTTTTGTTTTATATAAGAAATTTTAATTTCTTATATGTTTAAATTATACAAAACATTGAAATGTCCTTTACAAATGTTCGTTGAAAACTATACTTTGGCTATAATTTTCAATTTAATAGTATAAAAATCTGTTATAGAGTTTAAAATATTAGAGAGATGAGAACTTCAGATTGAGATGTTGTCTGTATAGTTCAAACATTAGCCCAATAACAACAACGTGATAACCCCAAATTTGACTTTGTACAATGTCTATTTAACAAGCTTAATACAATTTAGTTTATTGAAATGGTGAGTATTATTGAAAGTTTTAGTTAATGTAAGTTTATCTTCTTTACTTCATTTCAATAAATAGAGATTTGTTCTAAAATATAAAAAAATTACATACTGTAGGTACTACATCTAACATTACAGTAGGAACACTGTTGAATGTATTCTAAATAATCTTAACAGTAATGAAACTACCTAAAAAATTGGAGGAACCTTGTCAAATTATCTCTTAATTAAAATATATCACTATAATACAAGTCACGTATTAGTCTGAAGATATCATTGGGTGTGCTGGTATTGAGGAATTTTGAAAGTATCAAGTGGCATGGTATCAAGGAAGTTTGAGAACCATTCTCTTAATCTCTGTAGGTAGGTGTTTAGTCAATAATAAGTTTAGTATGAATTAATATAAGTTTAGAACAATCATACATTATAGTCTAAACACCTACCTACAGATTAACAGAAGAATACACCTATACTACTAGGTTAATCAGAATATCTACCCATTCATCAAAATATATCCCTGCCCTACTAAACCCTTAAATGTTGTAAATGTAATCTTACCACGAATTAATGTCAAAAATATAATTTCTTATAAAAACACAATTAATTAACCCATCAACGCCTAGTGGTACCGTATGGTACCATTAAGTTTGATACTTTTAACTTGGTGTAATGGCCAACCTGTGTGGTAATCTCCCACGCTAACTACTTGTTCCACATTAGTAAACTGCATACAGTGACAGTTTGTGTTTATTTGTTCCATCGGAAGTGTTTTCCTCCTTATAATTATCTTTATAAAAGCAAGTTGCTTCAGCGATGGATGTCAGACGAGTTCGTAACGTGCAAGTTATTTTTAATACTTATTTTGGTACATTTTTCTGTGTTACATATAAGACAATACTGTTAGCTTTTAGCTTCTTGCAATAAACATAACCTTAGCAATAATTTATTTTCCGCTACGCTTAGGTTTTTTGTTTGATCCCGTATGGTACCACTCGGCAGTTACTGCACTGTATTAGCTCCCATGTATTACAATTTACAATTTCGTTGCTGGGACAATCTCACATTATGTAATAGACTTATTACATGAGAAAATAATAATTATGTACCATGCCAATATTTATATTGAACCTCTCGAACCAGCTGAATTGACAGATGAAGAAGAAGGAGATGTTGAAAATCTTAATAGAAACAAGTTGAAAGCAAATGCTTCAGTTACATTATTTGGTTCCATTCATTTAGATGATCAAAATAATGTCGCGAACATACCTGATGACAATGATCATGACATATATGAAGTCATATGTGACGCACATGAAGATTTCGGTAACACTAATTTCTTTCACATTCCAGATGTAAAAGAAAATGATATTATTGGAGGTCATATAGAGTTTACCAATTTTGAATTCCCGGAACCAGATTATGCTAAGTATAAGGATCTAAATGAAGTAGAGGTCTTTGAATTATTGTTTGATTAAGACATTATTTCATTTTTATGCAAAGAAACAAATCGTTATACTTTTTTTTAAACAGGTACTGACTTCCGTATCACGAAAGAGGAAATGAGATGTATCTTAGTTATTTTATTACTCTCAGGATATGATGTAAAACCTCATAAAAGAGAAGCCCATAGGGATCAAGTACATGCAATTCGTAGCATTGTTAGAGGCTGATGAACGAGACTGCAGGCTGCAGCAAGATGGTGCAACAGTGCACACAGCGAATAACACAATGATAATGTTCCGCGAGTTCTTTGGGCGACATATGTTTTCATGTGGACTGTGGTCACCTAGATCCCAAGATTTATCTCCCCTCCCCCAAACTTTTTTCTTTGGGGACATATGAAGGATAACGTCTATATGAACAACCCTCACATAATCGACCAACTGAAGTACAACATCAAAGACAAAATATCCCTTATAAGTGTAGCGACCATCCAAAAAGTAGCAACTAACATGAAGAAACGTGTTGAGCCGTATGTTGCGGCAGATGGAGGACATTTCCAGCATCTATTGTGAGAAAATTCTGAATATATTATACATTATATTATATTACATTAATAAAGATTTTTTGAGAATATTAATTACTGGGTTGCATAACTTTTGGCTCAACCGTTATAATGAGGTTCATCATTCATAATTTTCATGTCAACATCAGTACATAAAATAAAGTAATATTAATTCGCTCACTATAATTGTCATTTCCAACTCTTTCATTATTCATAATTGTAATTTGAAGGATCAATTAATACATAAATGAATGTGGCATTATTTAGCTCAGTCTCATCATAGTTTGTCAACAGCCTTATCATTCACAATTATAATTATAACGAGGTTTATCATTAATTATCAACAGGATAATCATTCATAGCTTTATTACCAGGGTTCAATATATAAATGAATATAGGATTAATATAGTTAATCTTATTATTAGTTAGGTCCAGGTTTAAAATTCATAATTTTAATAGGGGGGGGATAATGCATGAAATTAATTCATTTATACAGTAAATGTCACTAATTCTCATTTTGTTTCTTATTTGACTATTTTTGTTTGTTTCAGTCCTTCATGCTAATACTAACAGAAGTTTGACAGTTGATACAGTCAAAAGCCAAAACAATACCTTCAAGTCATATACCAACTTGTTTCTCAAACCCAATATATGGTTCAATTCAATTCTTTACATTGTAACCAAGGACAAATGTGAGTATAATTTATATTGAATGATTTAAAAATCATAATCTTATTTATGAAACAAATGCAACCGTCGACAGTATTGAAAACTGTAATACATGTGCAACATGGGGGGGGGAAAGGGTTTGAATTATGTTTGAAGAAAACGCCCTAATTTTTTCAATACCTTCATATTTGGTCTAAAAAGTTTTTTTTAGAAGTTAATTCAATCAATTGCTATAATTAGTAAATTAATAAACTCAATAAATTATCCAAAGTAGTTTTTGAAATAAGTGTCCATTTAGGTCGATAAAAAAAATCAAAAAAAAAAAATCAGGAAATGGGTTTGAAGTTAACATTATGGTTACAATGCAAATAAATTTACTATAATACACTTCTAGAAACGATATATATTTTACAGAAACTTAATTTTGTTATTTTATTGGGAAATTTATATTATAATAGGTTATTTACACTAAATTCTGACATACAAATTAGGAACACAAATATGTACACAAAAAAAGTATTGTTTCTTTTAGTTAAAACTAATAAAAACAAAATTAAATATTCAAAATTAGTGTTTTCTATGTAGTTAAATACTAACCAACCCTTTCAACTCATGTCAAGCACTGTTTATTTCAAATAAGCCCTCCTTCCATCGTACCACAGTTTGGAAAGAACTACATTGCTCAGGAAAAAACATTTTGTCCAAGGTTGGCTTCGAACCCACAACCTTAGTCCCATTATTTATTAGAAAGTGGTGACTTCTCTTAGCTAATGGAATAGTTACAGCATTTGAATAAAATAGACATTTGCAGCTCTACTGGACAATTTAGGTGTAAAATAATCAATGCTTATAATTAAGTTATAACTAGGTTTTAAATTAAAATAAAATTAATACTAGGTATTAAATTAAATTTTAATAAAAAAATTTATTATCAAACATTATTTGTGAGAAATTTTGTTTAAATTTTATTTTTATTTTAAAACATCTCACAAGTCTAGATCAATATTTATTATGTATAGGTCTTAAATTAAACGTAACAATCTGTAGAATAATATAAAGTTATAACTAGTAAATCAATCATTATCCCATTTGAAATTAATGCTCCGATGTGGAAAAAATGGTCTTACATCTTGAGGCTTAGTAGTCTATAACTGTACCAATGAATCACTTTATATATATGCTTAACCAATGGTTTACATATGAAGATAAGAAGGACAGGCCCATCAAGGTAATGGTCAGGGGCCTGCACCCATCCTGTACTAAAGGTGAGATAATAGAGGACATAACCAGTAAATCTGAATTAAAAATAATTGATGCTGTTAACATCATCAAAAAAGAGAAAAAAACAGATAAAGACGGGAACGAATCAATCATTAAGAGAGGGCTCCCGTTATACATGCTCACCTTCGATAATAGAGAAGACACAGGAAAAATCTATAATATAAAAACAATACTTCATATGAAGGTGAAGATCGAACCATTAAGAAGAACCTCAAATCTAATACCACAATGTAAAAACTGTCAGGGCTTTAATCACACAACAAAATACTGCCATAGAGAATCTAGATGTGTGAAATGCACAGGGAAACATCCTACAATCCAGTGTCTAATAGGTAAGGATGTTCCACCAAAATGTGTAAATTGTGGAGGACAACACCCTGCCAACTACCGAGGGTGTGAAGTTGCAAAAGAGCTGCAAAAAATAAGGGACAGAGCAAGTAACCCTCAACCAAGACATAGAAAAGAGGAGGAGATAAGGGTGACTCCAAAGCCCAGGATTCAAAACCTAGACGATAATAGAAGAACCTTCTCCCAAGTAGCCCAGAGTAGACCTGTTAAGGAGGGAAATATATTGGAAAATAATCTAATACTCGAAAAAATACTAAGGAGATTGGAAACTATTGAAAAGCGGCTAGACTCCAACGATAGGAAGGTTGATGGGGTAGCCACAAACCTCGCAAATATTAATAGGTACTTTAGCTATGAATAAAACTCTCAGAATAGCAACCTGGAACGCAAATGGTCTAATGCAGCACATTCAAGAACTAGAAATATTTCTTAACACCGAAAAAATAGATATATGTTTAATATCCGAAAGCCACTTCACAAAACATCATATGTCAAGATACGTGGCTATTGTTGTTATTCTGCTATCCACCCTGCAGAAAGAGCTAGAGGAGGAGCTGTATTAATTATTAAAGATAATCTTCAGCACTATGAGGTTATAAGGATTGAAGAAGAATTCTTCCAGGTAATTGTTGTCAGGACTCAAACAAACAAATTCAAAGAATATAATGTTGGTGCTATCTACTGTCCTCCAAAATATAATATAATACGAGAAGTGTTCAAGCAGATGTTTGAAACTCTAGGAAGAAGCTTCATTCTCGGGGGAGACTTTAATGCAAAGAGTACATATTGGGGGTCAAGATTAATTAACCCAAAAGGGAAAGAACTGTATGCAGCAGGAGCAGCTCTAGGATGTGGTTTCCACTCCGGAGGTAGACCTACTTACTGGCCGGCGGACAGAAGTAAGATACCGGATATTATAGATTTTTACATAACTAAAGGAATATCAGAAACTTACATTCACGTCGAAAACAACGAAAGCCTCTCGTCGGACCACTCTCCAGTTATATTGACAATTAGTGAACTCGTAATATCAAACAAGGTAACAACCCCAAAACTAACAAATGCTAAAACGGACTGGACTCTTTTTGGCGTCCTGGTGGAGGAAAAATCTAGTACAATTGGAAGAAGAGCTTGATATGTTTAATGAAGTCTTACAACGTGCTGCGTGGGAGAGTACACCTATAGGAATAATAGGACGCCAACGGAATAGAGAAATCAACTATCCAGTTGAACTAAGAGAATTAATTAAGTACAAAAGGAAGACAAGAAAAGACTGGCAAAAGAGTCGGGACCCAGAGATAAAAACAACACTAAATAAATTGTGTAACAAAATAACATCCTATATTAGAAAACTCAAGAATGAATCAGTCAATAGATTCTTAGAAAATCTTTCCACTCAAAAAAATGGAGAGCATTTCCTCTGGAAGGCAACAAAAGGGATTAAAAGACCCATAATTCAAGTTCCTCCAATCAAAAATGAAGATGGTACATGGGCCAGAAGTGCACAGCAAAAAGCAAACCTCTTCGCGGAATATCTAGAGGAAACGTTTCAACCCCTACCAAGACAAACTTGTGAAGAAAGCATTCCTCCAATAGGAAAACTGGATGATGTAGACATAACTCCAGTGCCTCTCCAGGAATTAAAAAAGGAAATTAAACCTAACTTAAATGCAAAGAAGGCCCCAGGGTTTGACTTGATCTCTGGCCAAATAGTTAAAGCCTTACCAGAGAAGGGTGTTAGGAAATTGCTCTATATAATCAACGCATGTTTAAGGATCGGGTATGTTCCTCTTCAGTGGAAGGTGGGTGAAGTAATTATGAAACTAAAACCCAAAAACAACCTAATGACAATAAATCGTATAGACCTATATCGCTACTACCAATAAGCTCTAAATTATTGGAGAAGCTATTGTTAAAGAGGCTGATGCCAATCATTGAGGATAGAAAGCTTATCCCCGACCGTCAGTTTGGTTTCAGGCGAGGCTATTCTACAGTAGACCAAGTCCATAGGATCACGAGTGTAGTGGAGAATGCGCTTGAGAAAAAGGAAACATGTGCAAGTGTCTTCTTGGATGTGGCAAATGCCTTTGACAGAGTTTGGCATGAGGGACTGATGTGGAAACTACAAAGAGATTTACCAAGGCAATACTACACAATACTGAAGTCGTACTTAACTGATAGACACTTTCGAGTGAAGTACGAAGGTGAATACTCTGGACTGAAGAGAATTTCGGCAGGGGTTCCACAGGGCAGTGTGTTGGGCCCAGTCCTATACCTGTTGTACACAAGGGATCTTCCTACACCAGAAGAATCAATAATTGGTACATTTGCAGATGATACTGCGATTCTAGCAACCGATAAAATACCTGAGGAAGCAGTAACAAAGCTCCAGAGGGCCACCGATGAGGTGTGTAAATGGACCAAAAAATGGCGAATTGGTCTTAACGAAGCAAAGTCAGTCAATGTTAACTTCACAAACAGCAAGTCCAATCATCGGGTCCCAATTTTAATAAATTCTGTTCCAGTTCCCTATGCTAATTCGGCTAAGTACCTGGGAATGACATTGGATGTAAATCTCAAATGGAAATTGCATGTCAAAAAGAAAAAACAAGAACTAAACTTGAAGTTCAGGAAAATGTATTGGCTGCTTGGAAGACAATCACAACTGTCAATACACAACAAGCTATTGATTTATAAGCAGGTCTTAAGACCAGTGTGGATCTACGGAATTCAGCTATGGGGCTGCACTAGCAAGACAAATGTAAATATCATTCAAGTGTTTCAAAATAAAGTGCTTAGATGTATAGTGGCTGCACCCTGGTACATCAGGAACGATAATCTACATAGGGACCTGCAGATAGACCTAGTCAGTGATGAAATAAAAAAACAGGCAAGGAAGCATAAACAACGCATCATTCAACATGAACACCATGAGATACAGGGACTGTTGGATGTCACTCGGGTGGAGAGAAGACTGAAGAGGACCAGGCCTTCAGATCTGATGGACTATAGTGATAGGGAATAACCATTGGGTCATATCCCTTACAAGTGTAAAAGTATGAAGTGTAAATTGCTAGATGGGTACATACTCAGTTGTAATATTGAATTAATAAAAATAAAATAAAATTTTTTTAAAAAATGCTTAACCTGCATGTAATATTGACTGACTGATTCCTCATAAAATAATCACTCATAGCAGAAAGACATTTACTGAGAAAATTTAAAATCGGAGATTGACCCTAGCCAAGTTTTAAATGTTATGAAACTAAACCTTCGCCACACAATAAATCACCAACATTTATAAACATTCCTTCTCTCATTCAGTATTTATTCAAACAATCCAATTTCACCAACATTTATAAACATTCCTTCTCTCATTCAGTATTTTTCCAATCAGTCCAATTTCCACAAGGGTAGTATATGAAATGTTTCCTAGTTTGGTGTTGTTGTTTTTTTAAACACACAATGACTGAATCAAAATATTTTTAAAATTACATAAATGGTAGCACACATTGTATGTTAACTGAATATGATAACTTAGTTATTGAAACATTTCCTTATTGACATGTTTTCTTGTTGTGACCATACAATAACTAAGTCATTGCTAAACTTGTTATGGTGACAACTGAAGATATTAACTTAGTTAATAGTAATAATAATAGGTTTATTGTCATTAAATATTTTACATATAATAGGCAAAACTCAAGTTACATTACAGCTACATCACATTGCATTATACAACAAAGAGATATAGCAAAATCAAATTCCATGTACTCATTTATAGAATAAAAAGCCTTTTGTTTTAGTCATTTTGTAATAACAGTTTGAATTATTTTTTTCTGGGAAAGTTCTAGTATGCACATGTAATAAATAACTTATATTATTGATAGTATAGCTCTTACATGCCTTAACTAGTCTGATGCAACAAGGTCAAATTCTGACTAGTACTAGTAAGAATACTTTACAATTTGGTTATCAGATAGTAGTAATAGGTTCTGTTTCATGTATAATAAATTACAGTAAATATATAGACCTGCTAAAATGATAATCTGGAGTGCAGAGAAAACTCTATAAGATTGTCTATTTGATAATCCCTTGATGATTCAGATGGCTTCTTTGTGTGAAATACAAACTCTACCTGAAGAACCTGAATTATCCCATAATCGTACACCGTAGATTAACAACAAATAAAATAAACCATAATATATGATAAGGGGTAGTCTGCCTCATTGATAACACAGCATTTAAATTTTCTTAAAAGGTAAATTATCTGTAATAGTCTTTCATAGAGAGTTGATCACTTTGACAGCTTTATTTGTTTCTTTTTCCAAAAGATTGTGGTTTAACGAAAAAATTAAATGTTCAGTCTTATCTTCATTAATTTTTAGGTTATTTACGGAAAACGATGTTTTAGCAAGTAGCGCAAACTTTTCAACCTGAACTCTAGCTTCTACAAGATGTCTATGAAAGCTGAGTAAAGTTGTGTTGTTAGGGATAAGAAATTAAATTAAAGTTAGAATTACTGTAAGTCATAATGCAGGTAGTAGGAGATTGACAATAGTTGGAAAATAATGTAAAAAGTTAGGAAACCACTAGACATGAAGCCACTAAACGTAATGTGGAACACTTGAGGATATATAAGCAAAGACTGGAAAGAAAAGGGGGTCAGTCAATTTGTGAGTGGACCAAGTTAGGACCAGAAGCTGCCCGAGAGAAGAGAGAGAAGAAAAATTAAAAGAAGAAACACCCACAGAGCCCTGAGGAATCCCTGCGGAAACATCCATATATTAGAGGTGCAGTTATTGACAAATACTATCTGCTTTCTGTCCCTAAGATATGATCTAATCAGATTACATTCCCAATTACCATAACCATAAAATTCAAGTTTATTACAGAGTATTTCATGTGAAATAAAATCAAAAGGCCTTAGATAAATCACCAATATAATACAATATTTACTCTATGTTAATTGTAGTATTTGTTTTACTATACCTTAATTATATGAGGCTACATATTTCACTGCCAGACAGCATCATCAGGCCAGTTATTTATGTTCACTTTAAAACTCATTTTTACACAACACTTAATTTAACACTTGTTTTTGTACCTTTGTTGTACACATCAAACATTTAAAATATAGTTCATACACTAATAATTCAATTCAATTTTGCCATCTATGATATATTTCTTGTCTATGTGGCCACTTCCTAGAAGACTGATTTTGAATGTAGAGGTGCATTCTTGTTGAAGTCTTATCAGATTTGTACTTTGTGTTTTACTATATTTTCATTGGTCTCTTTGGCTTTATGTTGTTGCTAGTATATCAAATCAAAGGCAATTTGAAGCAAAATTCAATTTTTCATTTAAGATTTTATCTTGATTACTTTTATGGTGCTTGTAAATCTCATATTCTTCAATGGTGTCCATAGTATGATCTAAGGCTTATAACAATGAATATAAATCATTAAGACCTGCATATGTAGTAAATTTATTTTTAATATCATTCATAACCTTACTTAGAATTGTTTCTACCACCATCGTGGTGGAATTACCAGGACTAAAACCATACTGATGATTTTAAAGCAACCCACTACAAGCAAAGTAATCATAAAGCTAACCTGTTATATAAGATTCAATTATCTTGCTTAAAATTGGTACATTTGCTATGGGCCGATAGCTATCTGGCAGATTCCTGTCACTCTTTATAAACACAGATGTTACTTTTTTCATACATTCAGGAAAAACTCCATAATATGTCATTGGCAAATTAATCACGTATGTTAGAGAAAAAATTATAGCCTCATTAATATTTTTTATTACAAAATTAGAGAATCCATATACATAATTACTGCGAGAGGAACTAATTTGAGCAACCATAGATCTTACGGTTTTTGTGTCCTTTTCCTTCCATTTAAAACTATGATTGATAGGTTCAACAAAATTTCATAGCTTATCTGAAAGTGTTAATGAAAGTTATTGAAACATGACCTTGTTGACAAGTTTGTTATTGTGATCACCCAATGACTAAGTCATTGCTAAATTTACTCAAAGTTGTTATGGTGACATAAAGTGTGTGTATGTATAACAACTGAGATTATAACTTAGTTATTGAAAGATTGCATCATTGCCCTGTTTTTTATTCTGACCACACAACGACTAAGTCATTGTTAAATGTACTCAAAGTTGTTATGGTGACACAAAGTTTGTATACATGTATCAACTGAAGATGATAACTTGGTTATTGAAACATGTTTTTTCTCTCCCAAATCAGTGTTGAATATGCACAAAGTTTTAAATTGAACATCGACTTGATAGGAAATTTTAGTGCTTTATAAACTTTTAACTAATAATTTTCCACTATTTTTGCTCAATATTTTTAACTCTTGAAGTGGCAAATATCTATTTTAGATTAATAAAACTCACTGCGGAAATAGAAATAATATTTAACTTAATGTTTTTAGGCTTTATGGAAACCTGGTATTTTAACCGACATTTTCAACATTTTGTAAATATTGTATAGCCTTGTATAGCTCCAGTGTGATTGGTAGAACTACACTTAATAAGCTATTGGTTCAAGCATCATTTTTACATGTAAATGTAACAAGCATATCATTTTTTAGTTTTTTTTTTACATATATTATAATTTATGATACAGTATTGGAAATGTTTTAAAATACTTCCATACTATATTTTGTTGATATATAAAAGTCAGTATATTGAGTGTGTAATACAAATATACATTTTAAAAATTCTGTCTTGAATAGGAATTTTTTTTTCTACAAACCATTACTTTTGTTACTTGTTTTTTTGTAACAGAGATATATATCATATATACACATCTTATTTAGAATTTCTTATGAAAAATGAATTGTAATAAATTTATGATTATGATTGTTTTTCAATTTGGTATGCACTTTTTTTTAATAAATAGGTTGACAAATACTTGAAAAAGGCCTATCACTTATAGAAGGAAGTGGCAGCTTCTTCTTTTAATAATGAGCTTTGTCGGTATTTATCTAAGATTAAGATTAGGGGGTTTCTTTTGGTTTTATGACCCATTGATCATCTATGGTCATCTAAGGTCCTATCTTCTTAGTTCTGAGGGGTTACATTCTGAATAGAGGGAGTGATTTTATAATTTTTTTCGTGAAGTAGTCATCAAAAATGACAAGATGATATTGCATTATTTTCCATGCAGTAGGCCAAGATGCAAAATATGTCTTCCCTCCAACTACTTCAATAGTTTCTCTAGTAAAACAGAATTTAAAATTAAAGATCATCACACATGTACAATAAAAAATGTTATCTACAAACTACAGTGTAGGTTATGCCCAGCTCAATATATAGGCCTAAACACACACAACTTAAGCACCAAGGTGAATCCACAGACATGATGTCAGAAATCATGGATACAGAGAAACCAACTGCACAACATGTAACAATCCACAACTTTGTCACTTTTGATGACTGCTTCACAACAAAAATTATAAAATCAATCCATCCAGAATTTAATCCCTCAGAACTAAGAAAATGGGAACTGTCTTAACAATGGGTCACAAAATCTAGAGAACCCCTTAACCTCAATCTTAGATGAATCATCCTTTATCCTCTTTACTTTCCCAACATGCTTAAATAATATAAAACAATTTTTTAATTAAAAAAAATGTCTGTGTAGTTCAATACAGCACAGATTCATCTTAGATTAAAACAATTCAGTCTTCATTATTTAGTTTCTACTGATTGAGAAAGTGAACAGTGTTTACGAACTATTTCAGAACTTTAGTGTTATTTGTGTGTTTTCTTACTTATGTACTATTAGGTAATAAATACCAAGGACCACTTTCCAGGGTAGGGCCTAAACATGTGTCTCCCATCCATACAAAATCTAAACTAACTTTAGTTAAAAAAGTTATGGTTTATAATTTTTTTTAAAGCTGTTATTTGGGAATAGGAGGTTTACTGTGTAAATTAAAATACACTTTTTTTACTACAAATCCACTCTCACACAATATTTGTTTGTGATAAAATTTTGAAAATTTCTATTTATGTACACTTCATATACCTATATCACAAAAAAATGTTATTTTTTATAGATTATTTATGAAAATAAAAGAACAGTTCACCACGAAATCAATATCTTGAACCTCAGAAATATAAATAGGCTATTCCTAACCTTGAACTGGACTCAATCAATATACAGTAAAAAGAAGATACACATGTAGTACAAAAATATTTATATATAATATAACTTTCTTGAAAAGGATTATTTCAAGAAACTACATTACTAAAATGATATCTTTATCTTCTCCAACAAAAAACAAATTGTGATTTTGTTGTTGTTTTTTGTGGTTTTAAGGTGAAAAAACATTGTGATCATTATCACAAGCAATATGTGTAAACAAACAGCTACTAGCTCATATACATTTGCTCTTAGCTTCATGAGACAAAATAAATACTCCTGGATCTTTTTTTAACAGCTCTATTAACAACATTTATGATATTAGAAACAAAGTAAATTCACATTTCATCGATAAATCCTGTGGGTTTTTAACAGTAAATATAGGCATATGCAGATTTTAAATATATGGTTTTTTTGTTAATTCACAGAATTTGACTTTCATTGGAGAAATCAAATTAAATGATTGGGCTTTGTTGAATCTAAATTCATCTTTAGAATATGTCTCAGAGATAGGAAGAGGAAGGCTTCTTTTCCTGGTTGGTTTGAAAATAAGAAGGCTCATCTTGGAAGAGAATATTCAGTGAATCTTTTTGCTAACCACCCAGTATCAAAGTAATAATGAGCAAGGTAGAGAGTTCAGTTTTATGATAACCTATATTGTACAGACTTATAAACACATAATTGTAGTATTTAATAGTGGCCTATAATGTTACAGTTACAGTTGTGCAGGACAGCCTCCTCATTTATTTATTTATTTACCTTTCTTTAGGTTTACGAGTATTGACTTAGTCAATGAAAAATATAGGAATTGACATTTTTAAGATCTACACAATTTCAAAT
Organism: Aphrophora alni; assembly: GCA_963513935.1. Taxonomy (NCBI): domain Eukaryota; kingdom Metazoa; phylum Arthropoda; class Insecta; order Hemiptera; family Aphrophoridae; genus Aphrophora; species Aphrophora alni. The sequence continues at coordinate 125,110,618 of OY740765.1, read as the reverse complement.
TCTACAAAAACATGCAAAAATATACACAATACAATTATATATTTACATAAAATACAAAACTTTTCACGTCACAATTCACGTTTTAATGAGATGTCTATGATAAATATTGAAAAAAATGATACAATTTTAAGATGATAAATATTGAAAAAAATGATACAATTTTAAGATGATAAATATAGTAAATTTAAATAAATTTAAACTCCCAATGCTCTATGATACCCATTGGAAAATAGCCACACTTTATAGCACTATCACAAACCACTTTCAAACTCTACAAAAATGTAAGTACAGTAGCCTCAGACTAGGATTGTGTCTGGTGTAAGGGGCATGTCCTCCCTTCTACTTGTGACTTGACGGTACAACCCATTCTAAGAAAACTAGGTACACAAATTACTGCTTAACTACATTTAATTCCTAAAGTTACAACTTCGTGACAGACTTTTGTAAACGTTTTATTCTTATTTACACCGATAAAGGAAACGAAAGTAGGGTACCCGTTTACACAGAATCATTTGAGGTCTATATATTTTTTATTGGGGTTGTACCGGGAAAGTAACCGCAACAAACAAAGTGTGGGGGCCTCTCTTTTCCTCTCCACCCCAGACACATTCCTACCTTGAAGACACTGTAAATAAATTGATTTCCTAAATGAATTCTTTAATCACAATTACAAATTTTTTAAATTATCGCTGAGTTTGATTCTCAGGTAAAACAAATCCTTTTCATAGGAAACAAAGTAATCCTTGGCTTATTAAAATGTATCTTTGCCTCTAGTCTGTTGCTAGTATCCTAATACTCATTCTGCAAACATACTTCATACTCTTAAAGACAAACATTATCAATTGATAAATAAATAAACATGGGATTGGAATGATACTCAGTCTTTTAATAAAGGTTAGCAAGAGACTTTAGAGCCTACTCTTCCTATAATTCTAAATTACCCACTTTTTAATTATAAATATTTCTTATGCTTGAGAGCAATTACCCGAGAATATTGTCATACTTCAATATATAGTGAAATACCCACAATAGACACATTTTAGGATGGCTTTTGTTACTAAATCTGAGACTGTTCAAAGAGCGTAACATGCACCATTATATTCTGAGACTATAATTCTACATTATGCCTCAGCCAATAGTCTTGTTTATTTTTACTCCTAAAAAGATTATTTCAATAGAAGGAATATTACTATATCTTACTTCTGCATGTCGAACCATATATTTCTAAAATCTAATACTTAGGACTGTTATTAATAATATGGACGTTATCTAGTTCTATTAATATGATTTTACTCCCTCTAGTGATCAGTTCAGGTGTTAATTGTGTCTCCTCTAGAATATATTTTAGGATAAATTACATATCAAATCCATATCCGTAGTGTGATAAAAGCATTACCTTTCTAAACATTTTCCGAACCTCCATCACATAATTCATAAACTGATATATAGGGTTGGTTTTGAAAATACGAATCTTATCGTGTCAATAGGACAATTATGCGGACATGAGTTACAAATTTGTTGTCTCGATATGGAAAAAAAAAAGTAAATAATTACCCGTTTTGGGTTCCCTTTTTTCAATTTTCATATAACAACAGTGCCTGGGAGGTATATATTTTGAACAGACACTACAGTACGCTTCGGTACATACGTGATTCCGATTTTCTTTTGATTTCTTAATAGTGTGTCTGCATTTTAAACATTATTTTAGTGCATCACACATGACACCCTTGTGTTGATTAAAACAACTTTGATTTGGGAAATATCTTTTACACCTATCGAAAATTATACCATTACCGTCATTTTCACATTATTTAGAGCGCTTACAAGAATTACAAATAGTAGAATATACATGTTTCCCGAGGGGTATGGTATGTGACAGTTTTCACAAAAATAGTTCCATTGCATTGTAATAATTTTCATGAAATAATAGATTAATTTTATATTGAGCATTAGATATAAAGTGTTCAAATAGTATATCACGTCCTTTCGCTCCGTGTTTGTATACTGTAATTTTGTAAATGTTCTTGGAACTTTTTCAGTTCTGGACTACCTGCACCGCTATTGGGAATAGTAACATTAGTATCGTTCAATAATTTATGAGTCTTAATAGTCTGTCTTTTTCCCTTATCTTGCCTAATAGCCCTGCACTGGAGGTCTTTTTTAGCATGGGCTATACCTACAACTAATGCTCTATCTAAACACAAATTATCCAAGCCTATTTAACCCCTTCCTTCATTTTGTTAATTAATTTTTGCAAACTCAATTTTATCCAATCTATACTGTTAATATGCTCAGGAGGGGTATTAAATTTTAAAAGAGTTTTAGTACCTGTAATTTGGAATATGAGGTGTAGTTGTATGTTATAAGTCTGATAGGTTCCATCATAAGTTATAGATAAAATAAATATATAGACAAATAAATAAATAGAAATATATCAAACTCCCAGTAACATAAAACACATAAATAAATAAAATAATATCAAACTTAACATCAAATATAGTCAAAGCATATAAATAGATATATAAATAAATAAATGAATAATTAATCAATTCAATGTCAGATATTGATAGAATATACAAAAAAATATATAAGTGTATGAGGATATAGCTTGTACTTACAAAAGACTAGGTTAACACTCGAAACTGAACTGACTTTTTGAAATGGTCACACGGGAGTATTGATACTAGAGGGGACGCGTATGTAGTGTAACGGCTACAATGTGGTTTTTCAAAATGTCATGGTCAATGTTTTCCCAAACCTTGAATATTGTGCGCATTCGCAGACAGCTGACCTCATCGTCTAACTAAAAAATGCAACTCTCGGTCTAACTAAAATGAGTATAGGGTGTTTCAAAATTGCGCCATACGGTAATACAGTGTGATTCCAAATTACGCAGTAAAACCGGTTATTTCAAAATTACGTAATATTACAGGGTGTTTCAAAATTGCGCAGTAATACAGGGTATTTCAAAATTACGCAGCAATAGAGAGTGTTTCAAAATTTATAGTGTGTTTAAAAATTATGCAGTAATACAGTGTGTTTCAAAATTACACAGTAAAATAGCGTGTTTCAAAATTATGCAGTAATACATTGTGTTTCAAAATTACGTAATAATACAGGGTGTTTCAAAATTGCGCAGTAATACAAGGTATTTCAAAATTGTGCAGTAATACAGTGTGTTTCAAAATTATGCAGTAATACAGTGTGTTTCAAAATTACGTAGTAGTAATACAGGGTGTTTTTAAATTGTGCAGTAATACAGGGTATTTCAAAATTGTGCAGTAATACAGTGTGTTTCAAAATTACGCAGTAATACAGTGCATTTCAAAGTTGCACCGTAATAACCAGTAAATATTATATTAACTTATGTTCAAGCATGTGCAGAAAACTTTATTCTAATTTGCTGTCAAGTTACATTGGGGAAGTGCAAATTGTTCTCATTATATTTAAAATAGCTGGATACATTCTGGACAGTCTTAGTATGTGTGTGTTTTTTTACAAAGGAATTACATTATTAATAATACATATGTTTGAAAAAACTTGCATGATTCCTATTGCACAATCAAACAATATGCTTCATCTTGCACTCTGAAAACCTTACTATTTTTCTAAAATATATTTACTAAATACAAGCAAGCTTTGGTACTTCTGCCTTCTTTTCTATCTTGAAGTGGGAACATAGTCATCATGCAAAATATTATTAAGCAGTAACTATAGGCACTAAGCTTCCTTTATTTGTAAGTAATATTATGAAGATAATTTTTAATGTCAACATTCCTCAAGTGGTTAATCAGTTAGTTGATAATCTGCTGACAAACACAAAGTGGTTTAACCTTGTGGTCATTATAATTATTTGAGTATTGGGTTATATCACTCTGAGGATGGTAGCTATATTACTGAAATGTATATAAGGGCTTATTAAACTTTCTAACGTATTAATGATTTATTTGTGGTTTGGGGATTAATTCTTTCATATTGTTCTTAACCCACAAGTCTCATTAGATTTTTGTATTAATCAAGTATAATAAATTATAGCTTACAACTAAAATGGTCCTCCATCATCCATCATCCATCATCCATCAAAGTTACCAAAATGGTTAGAATTACTATCAGAAGTAATTGACGCTTCTAATTTGTCTTTATCAATTTAAAATTGGCCCAAATAATTTATCACTATTTGATATTGTGTTATTGAGTATCGGAAGAAGGGCATTCAGTACAATATGATATCGTATTAACAGATGGATACATGTGGTTACAATATATTTTAAGATTCTATATTTAAACATTGATTCAGAGCATATTTATTTCAATACCATAACTAACCAATGATTTTTATCAATAATGCTCTTCATTTTTTCTTTTCCTGAAAGAATTTCAATTTCTTCATACTTTGGTGTCTCAAAAATCAAAAAATTCAATTGCATATTTTGAATTATAAATAAGGATTGTTAATAAACTATACTTTAAACAAATATTGTTAGTTTTCGTTCAAGTACAGACATTGGTGTACAGACACCAAAATAACCACATGTTTGTATTTCAGGTTAAATCTGGATTTTATAAGTTACTTATCAATTGGACAAGTAGTTTTTGATTTTCAAAATAACATCACATATACACGATCATATTTGCCATTACAATTCTGGATTTCCAAGGTGAAATTAGATAATATAAGACGAATTGTTGAACTTGAGGTAAGTGTAAAAACTAGATTAAAAATTCTTGAGTATTTTTTCTTTTTCGAGAATTATTATTTTTTTTAAATTTTGTTGATCTGTTTCTCCCATGTTTCTTGTTTCTGTAAAGATGTCTGTAACTGAATGTTAACATTTTCGCTACCACTGATATATTTATGCTTCATGGAAAGGTTTATAAATGCTTGTCCCACTGTCACATTAATATGTTGTTGATGCGTTATGAGTTCAAGGCTTCAATTAAATTCGGAATTAAATTAGATAATTTTGATGTTATTTTCATCATTTTAATTATATCAAAAAGAGAAATAAATGTTACTTTATTTAGAATCTATTTTTTAAAAAATTGATATAGCTGATAAGGTTTGTAAATGAGGGAAATCGGAAACCTAATAAGAATGTGAGCTGAAGATATCAAACGTAAAGTAAATGTTTGAAGTAAAGAAACTACTCAGTATAATACAAAAATTAATTAATAAAGTTGATTTGTTGAATTATGGCAGAAAATTACAAAATATGATAAATATTTTGCCATATGCAGATGATATAGTTTTATTTAGGGATAGGGAGCAATATATATTATACTCACTAATGTTACATGTTCATAAATCTCTACTTGGAATTATTGGTCCCAAGATAAATATAAATAAATCAAAATATTTGATTGTATCATGTTACCTGAAACCACAAATGGAATAGCTATTAGTGATTATAAATTTGAGATACAGTAGTTCAAAATTTGCATTATGTTGGAACTATTTAAACTTTAAAAAAATGAAATAATAGATCAAATTAATTCTAAGTTGCTAATATTAATTCTAAACTCATAATATTTGTGGATTTTAGTGGACTGAGTTCATCTTTGACGTTGGATTGTACATTAATAAAATATGTACTCTGTATATAAATAAAATATCAATATACACAAATTAATTCTAATCTATTGAGGCAGATAGGCTACATTTTTATTCAGAGGAGAAAGGGTTAAAAGACGCCATACAATTCAATAGGAGACTTGAGTTCTACTTGTTTTCAGTCACTCCTAACTAATAACTCTGACTGAGATTCAGCCTTATTAAAACCAAGTATTATTAATGTAATAGTCAAAATGTAATCCAAATCTAAACATTTGATTTATTTGTTATTGAAATAAAGTTATAATTTATATTGTTTAAAACTATATGTTTTTCCTATTACAGAGTCGATCACTTTGAGAATTTATCTTGGTGAATGAAGGTCCCTTGTACAAAATCAATGGATCTGTTATTAAAGGACCATATGATAAAATTACTGGACATTTTTATGTAAATTTAGATGAAGCAGACTTCAAGTTAATAGACAATTTTACACCAAGCTTGAATATATACATTTCTTTCCTCTTAAACTGATTTAATAATTTAAAGATTTAATACATTGAGAGTTTTATTGCATCACGTAAGCTGAGTGGTAATTACATATTGATAAGTAATATGAGAAGTTGTTTATGTTAGTGTAAAAAGTGGTTGAGAAAACTTGGTATGATGTTAAACCTAGTATGGTGTGATTTGAATGATAGGAAGCTTGAAAATTCAATGAAGGTGCCTTATACCCGGTACCAAAAGGTGTGCTGAAGGCTAAACAATTTAGCTCAGTGGAAAAGAAATTATGACAGGAGTGGGCACACGGATATAAGGGCAAATGTGATCTGGTTGACCTATGTGTGACCTATGTTGATGGAAAGGAGGATATAGATATGTTGATAGAGAGGAGGATCAACATATGTTGATGGACAGGTGAATTCACCTTGTTCACGAGAGCTGTTATAAAATACATCTTTTCTCAAAATCAGTTTTTTTTTTTTAATATATGGTGGTGAATGTTATTTTTACTTTTGTACGTGGGTGTGTGAGAAATTTAGTGCAATATTTTTCAGCATGGGTCATTGGACTTCAGTCTTTCTTTCTACTTCTTGCTCAAACACAACTTAATACAAAAATCACCCCATGTGGAAAAATTAATGGCTGGCGATGTCCATATGGTGTTATGTGGATTATACTAAGATCTATGGAATCCCTATCAACCTAAGTCATAGCATTGTACAGATAATATTAAAGACCTAACTCGTGTATTGACTAATGGTACAACAATATCCCATATACCTAACTTCATTTATATTTTAGGTATTATAATTATAGCTTGGCTTATGTCCTGTAACTCCTTGTGGATAAAAGTGCCTCAACAAAGTAAACATTCTCCAGCAGACTCTGTTTCTTGGAAGCACACACTAGTTCTTTTCCTAATGTTTAGTTTCTTCCATCACCATGCTATGCTATGTCTTCTTTGTCATTGAGGATCCCCATTCCAGGGCTTTTTATGATAAGAATGTCATCTGGCTTTCATAGGATATCACCAATCTATTGCTATTTTCTTTCTTTTAGTTCCTCTTCAACCAATCTTTGTTTTTGATCTTATCACAAGCCTTCATATTCTAAAAATTCTTCACAACTTGCAGTCAGTGGGTTAACTTCAAGATACCTTCCAAGTCTCAGATTCAACATCATATCTACCATTCGAACATCCACTTCTCCTGCAGGTTTACAGTCATGACTTTTGTTGTTTTACTCATTCACTGTAATTCTACCATTGCTGTTGCACTAATCAATTTTACTTTATTGCCTGTGAGCCTGTGCACAAGAGATAGACATCATCAGATTCTCTACATCTTTCAACCTACTTCCCAGATCCCACTGAATTCACTTGTCCTTCTTCTACTTGCTTCTTTCAGAACTCTGTCCAGTAGCAACAATAAAAAGCATGGACCATAGTAGGTGTTCATTAAAGTTCATAAAAAGTTAAAATGTATTTTTAATACTTTACCTCGTTAATACGAGGTTGTCATTCCTCCCTCAGTTGTCATTCCTCCCTCTTTGCTTTTTTAACTTCCCGCTAACAACGCCATTTTTTCCCCCAGAAGGGAGAAAATAAGCGGACATGACCATGACATTCCGGATTGGATACCGCTCGCATAAAGTTCGCTCTAATAATCTATCTCATTTCACTAAGTATCCATCATACTTGAACAAAGACTAATAAGTTGCCTTTTAATAGTTATATTACTGCTATTAACAGTGAATTATCTATATTTATGTTTAATGACTTTAAATAATTAGTGACAGTATTTGTGAAGTGCAACAGTGTCATCACGGCATGCACGCTGCAGCATTATCATTTGGATGGAAGCACCGCAAGACCAAGGTACATTTTAATATATATTTACACCATAAACAAAGATACAACAAAATTCGTTTTAACTATATACATAAATTTAATTTAATTTAAACAAAGTATTTCAGCATTAGCTGGATTCGTAAAACTGTATCTTTTTTCTTATTTTAGTATAGGCATTATTATTATTATTATTTATTTGCATCATTTATGGCATACAGAGTGCAGCAGTGCTGCGGTATACATTTGACTTGTCATACTATACAAAAATTACTCACAACACACATTATACAATACAACAAATATACAAGATAGAATTTTTATAAAATACAAACAAATTAAGACACAGTGAACCATGTATACATGTTATCTCATATTAATCAATTATTTGAGTCGTCATCCTGAATACAAAATGCATCCCAGGCACCCAGAGGTTATGATACCAGTTTATTAAATAATTTCAAACCAGAGTAATAAATGCCACGTTCTAAAAATTGTAATCTGTGCATAGGATATTTCAACACTTTTTTCCTCATGAGATATTTATGGTTATGTTATTTTTCTTCGAACATACTCTGGTTTGCCTTCAAAAACACCAACATTTCATATATATATATATATTTATATATATATATTATAACCTTTATTAGTTATTTTTAATTAATTACTTTGATTAAAACACAACTACGTTATCATATTTAAATTATTTATTCTTTAAAATACAATTTGCACCTAAAGTTGGGTGCCAATATATAACAGTTGAATTAATTAAATCTTCAAATTAATTGATGCACATATGAGTATTCAAATTTATTCATCTTATCACTAAATCTCATCCATTCAACTTAAACTAGACATAAACATTTATAACACAATGAAATACTTAATTCTAGAACATAGCAATTTTATTATTATTATTAGGTGCATCAAAATCGTATCATTAATTGTAATTTTAATTTAGTCTTTATATTTTAATATCTCAATTGTTTTATTGATTTGTTGGGCGCCAGGTATAATTTACCAATTATATAATGAAGTTACTTTGATTGCTCTTTGAAAATTTAAGTTTAAATGGCTCTCGGCCTAGCTCAGATTTTATTTAAAGTGGGGCGTGGTTTCTTTGGTAACCTGAAGTAAAAACTACAATAACTAATCAGATAACTTATCGTGGTTCAGTAGCATGGAATGATGTCTTCTTGGAGTTTTACAGGTGAGATGATCCCTCGAACTTATGGCAGATATCACAAGAAACTTAATCCAATTTATAGGCACTTTGACGATCTCGAAGCTTGAACTACCTCACTCTGTTGCTTGAATTCTTGGTCAATTAATCAAAACTCTTCTTTAACTTTACGATGATTTTAATATAATTCGATGACTTAAAACTTTTCTTCAACTTTACGACGATTTGGCGAACTCCGCCCTGTTCCTAGTTCCTCTCCCTTGCGACGCTCGTTCTTCACTGCTTTTTCTGATTTTTGAATTCTTACGCAGAGTTTTCCCGTTTTACCCCTTCTTCGCTTATTTCTGGATGACGCTTCTTTTTGGTTGGTTGGATTTGATTTTTCAAACTCTAACCGTCTTTCAAAGTTCGTTAGATCTTGTTTCTTAGCTGAGTTCAACGTACCTCTGCCTAGTTTTTTGTCTCTTTTTCTTTTGTTAACTTGGGCGTACACAAACTTTCTACTTTCCCATGTTGTCACATTACATAACTCAACTCTTCCTATTTAATTTGTCACGCTGCCCTCGCCCTTTCAATAATTTTGTAGTTTCGAAGTATTGTTTCCTTAGAAATCCTTTAACAAAATTTATTATGTGTTGGAGTGACGTTTATGTTTGACATTTATTTCTAACTGACAAGGTTTAAACATTTTGAATTGGACAAAGCTTTTACTTAGGGCTTCTCAACGTTACATAAGTCCCAAGAAATTTTATGTTAATTGCATAATTAATGATAAAATTTGCTTTTGATACACCTTTACACTAAACTTATTTTAATAATACACATATACATATCGTAACATGGACTATGACCTACTCTTACTCTCATTTAAAAACCCATTAGAATTACTGTCCCTTTAAATGACTTTATGACCTACTCTTACTCTCATTTAAAAACCCACTAGAATTACTGTCCCTTTAAATGACTTTATGACCTAAACTTACTCTCATTTAAAAACCCACTAGAATTACTGTCCCTTTAAATGACTTTATGACCTAAACTGTGGTCAACCTTTTTTCTTAACAATGGCATTGTCTAGAATCCCACGTCAACAAACCCTTCTTGTAAACCCCAATTAACATTGTTCCCTTGACCCTCTTCAACTGTAGGACATGTGTTTGTTTACCTTTTATTTTACAGTTAAATTCATTTATTTTTGTTTACTTAACTCTCTAATTAATTATGAAACCTTTTTAATAATCTACAATTAAATATACCTCGGATGTGAGTTTTATTATTTTTAATACTAGCTAACTTATAAGTAGTTTTTCCTATCTTAGAGATTACGGTGTATGGTCCTTCATATAGTTCACAGAACTTGTGATATCGTTTTTCAATTGTGCTTGACGGAATACAAGCTCTTACTAGTACTAAATCATTTATCTGATATTCGGTTGGTGGATGCAGTTCATTGAACTTCTTAGCGAATTTTTCCCTTTTATTTTTAATTCGTAAGTATATTTCTCCGTGGTCAATGTCGTTTGTTTCTGTGTTGCCTGGATTAATTAAATATTTTTTCCAAATTCGTGTCGGACGTGTATTAAATTGTACTTCTAATGGTGTTGACTCAATTGTATCATGGTATGATTCGTTCATGAAACTTTCCACAGTTTCAAGTAGCCTTCCCCATTCTTGGTGATTGTCAGGTAACAGGATCCTGAAAAGTTGACCTAGATTTCGCATTACTCTCTCCGCCAAGTTGCTTTGTGGATTTCGTATTGCAACGGTCCTTTGTCTAATTCCCAGTTCTTGTAACCCTTCTGTCCATTTTTTGGATGTAAATTGTGTACCATTATCCGAAAGTATGTATTTTGGTAATTGGACTTCTTTAATGTATTTCCTGATTTGATTTAATGTTGTTACGGTTGTTGTGTTTTTTACCTTATACAATTTTGTGTATTTAGAAAATGCGTCAATCACTACTAAGATGTACCTTGACCCGTAGACTGACCGAGGCAATGGTCCGTAATAGTCTACACACACTAGTTCACCCTTACCTTTTGGTATAATAGGCGTAAGTTCTGCGTTTCTACCTTTGTTGTCATGTTTACATTTTTGACATCGTAAACATTTAATTATTATATCCCTGACCTTTTTAGCGACTTTGTCTCCCGTGAAATCTTCCTTAAAATTATGGTAACATTTGCTTATTCCTATATGTCCGCAAATTTCATGAATTTCCTTAATTAATACTTCAATGAATTTTTCTGGAATCATTAATTTCCACATTCCTCTTTCCTTGCGAAATAATTTTTTTTCAAACAATTTATAACATTCTAAAATTTTTGGATCATTTTCTTCTAATTTACCTACTATATTCCTAAATTTTGTATCCTTCTTCTGTAAAACTTCTATATTTTGTAACTGTTCGCCCACTTCTGGATTAAACTTCTGTAACACTAATTGGATTTGTACAAGTCGGTCCTCCCCATTTTCTTGTGAACATTCTCCATCCTCTGGGAATCTGCTCAATGTATCTGCAACAATATTTTCTTTTCCCTTGCAGTGTCGAATTTGGATGTTATACTCCTGAATTAATAAGATCCACCTCGTCATTCTAGCGTTAAGTAGTTTGCATTGGTTAATGAAAGTGATCGCCTTATTGTCAGTTATAACGGTTATTTTTCTCCCTAATAAATAATTCCTAAATTTCCTTAATCCTAATACTACACTATACAATTCTTTTTCGGCAGTGCTATAAAATCTCTCAGCCCCTTTAAATGTTCTGCTTGTAAATCCTACTACAGCAATGTTATTCTGGTCATCGAGTTGGTACAGTTGTGCTCCTGACGCAATATCGGACGCATCTGTCTGTAAGTAAAACATCTTTTCCATATTTGGGTGCTTTAACGTTACAGCCTCAATAAATTCCTCCTTTACAGCTAAAAAACTCTGGTTAATACTATTTGTCCATTTAAATTTTGTTCCTTTCTTCAGTAGTCCTTGTAATGGAGCTGTTGTTTGTGCGTAATTTTTTGAAAACCGGTGGTAGAAATTTGTTAATCCTAAAAAGCTTTTTAATTGTTTTGGTGTCTTAGGACGCGGAAAATTTTGAATTGCCATCATTTTTTGCTCTTGCGGTTTGATACCATCTGTGGTGATAACAAAACCTAGATAATCTATTTCTTTCCTGCAGAACATAGATTTCTCAAAATTTACTGTTAAGTTGGCGTCTTGAAATACCTTTAATATTTTTTCTAATTGGTCCACATGATCTTCCCAGTTTTGCGAAATACATAAACAGTCGTCCACATACATAATTAGATTCCTTTTAACTTCTTCCGTCAGAATTGAGTCCAAACCTCGCGTTAAACTTGCTAAGCTTGTGCTCAACCCAAACGGAACGGTTTTGTACCTGTAGCACAATCCTTTGTACAGAAATGCCGTGAAATCCTTGCAATCTTCGTGCAACGGGATTTGCCAAAAACTGCTAGTTAGGTCTAAACTACTCATCCAACTGATCTTCTTACCGATTGTCAATAACTCTTGGATTGGTCGAATCCCTTCGTAATCCGGTATGGTTCTCGCATTTATAGTCCTGGCGTCTAAACAGATCCTTACGCTCCCATCTTTCTTACATACAGGTACTATAGGATTAATGTATGCGCTGTTTGCTCTCTCGATGATCCCATAACTTAGCATTCTCTGAATCTCTGCATCAACGGCTTCTCTAAACTTAGTTGCTACTGGCCAACTCCTCTGACAGTATGGTGTTCTATCAGTTACTTGAAATTTATGGTAATAAGTTGAAATTAATCCTGGTTTTTTGCTGAAAACTGTTTTATATTTATTAAATATGCTGTATAACCGCTGCCTATTCTCAAGTGGTACATGTTCCAAATTGCTTATTTTGTTTATATCAAATTCATATTTATCCTCTTCAATTTGTAGGCAATTATTCAAACTTTCAATATTAACTTCTGACGAATCCTCGAATTTAATTTCCTTTCTACCAACTCCATAGTTTAATTTATTTCCTATTTCTAACTTATTATTAATAAAATTGACGATTGCATGATTTCTTGATAAAAACTCTAACCCAAGTATACAATCTCGAATTAGTTCTGGTACTATTATAAAATGCACGGCGATTAATTCTGTTCCTAACTTAACTTTAATGAAAATTTGTTTTTTAACACTTTTGGAACGCAGACCTAATGCTCCAATAACTTTTACTCCTGCTACCGGTAATTCTTCAAAAACTCCTAAATTTAATTTATTTGTGTTGTAGAAAGATTCAGATATCGAATTTACCTCACAACCTGTATCGATTAACGCTCTGACCTGTACACACTCATTAAAAACTAACTTAATTTCTGGACATTTATTAATGTCATTAATTATATCGCTTGTGTCGTGATTGTCCTCTAAATAATCTTTTAAATCGGTGAATAAGGTATTTATGGTTGCCTTGTTCTTATCCGCTAGGTCTACATTCCATTCCAACTTTCACTTTTGCCCTCTTCCGTCCCTGTCTGCAGGTTGTCGACCTTCCCAACGGTTCCCTGGTCCATTTTTTATGTCGGCACGCACATCTGGTTTTCTGTAAACATCCCTATTCTGACGTAACGGTAAATGTCTACTGTTGTACCCATTCATTTGTCCCCAAGGCCTGTTTACAACTTCTCCCTCTCTCTCGTCGCGTGGATAGGATGCCTTATAATTACCATTTCTTTCTTCGTAACTATTAATGTGTCGTACATCTGCCTGTCGGAATTCCATCAATAGTTTTACAAATTCCTGCTTTGTTTTCACACCCCTGGTGATAACAGCAATTAGTGTAGTTGGGTGAAAGTGCTTAGCGATTTTTTGGACTAACTGGGCTTCTAAAATCGGCGGTTCTAACTCTGAACATTCCAACATCATGTTCTCCACATATGTGATAGCTTCATCCCCAATTTTTCCTTTAAACTTTCCGAATTCCAACCTGTCTCGGATGTTTGCTTGTATCATTTCGTTAAAATATTTATCCATAAATATTTTTTCAAAATCTTCGAAGTTTTTAACTTCCCTACGGTGTAGAAACCACCATACACATGCTTCATCTTTTAAATATCTATCTAACCAATACATGTTCCCTTGATGTGTGTAACTAACGCTAACTTCTTTTATGATCCTTAAAAATTGCATTGGGAATCTTTCTTTTCCTGTAAAACTAATATCCCTTATCTCTGGTTCCCTTATTATGATACCATCCCTTGTTTTTAAATTACTTAATCTTTCATCTACTTCTGTCACTTTATTTTTCATTTCGTCCGTTTGTTTCTGATATTGGTTAATTTTTTGTGAATTTTCTTGGCATTGTGATTCGATTTCTAGAATTTTATTATTAGATCTAGCTTGACTTTCCTTTACCTTATCAATCTGAGCGTCTACGTTAATTTGATTTTCAGTTAAATTTTTGTTTACGGTGATTTCGATTTCTTTAATGCTCTCTTGCACATCCTTTTCTACTTCCACGACTTTACTTGCAATTTCTTTTAAATTTTCTCTTAAATCTTCGCACTTATTACCTAATTTATCGGTGAAATTTTCTTCAATTTTATTTAATTTATCATTCATTTCCGTCCTAATTGTCTCGGCTGTGGTATCCGATCTTAATTTAATTTCTTCGAGCTTGTTCTCGAATCTCTCCGCAAATTCATTAAATTTTCGGTCCATTGTCTCCGCATTTTGACTAACATTGCCACTAAGTTCTTCTAATTTTTTATTATTTTCCTCGAGCTTTTTATTTTGTTCTGCGAATTTTTTATCGAGCCTTGCTTTTAGAATTTCCGCATTTTTATTAATTTCTTCGAAATTCTTTTTATTAAGGGCTTCCGCATTTTTACTACTTTCTTCAAATTTTTTATCGATGCTTGTTTTTAGGATTTCCGCATTTTTATTAATTTCATCAAATTTTTTATTAAGGATTTCGATTAATTCGTTTAATCCTACCGTTGGGGTCCCATACACCTTTAAATTTTCACTCTCCCCTGAATTATTACCCTCATTAGTATTACTTTCACTATTATTAATCCCTATAGCTCTATCCATTTCTGATTCTATCCCCATTTGATTATTAATCTCCTCATCAAACCCCATTGTTATTTGGTTATTTGCCATCTTTTTATAATTTTTTATCCTATTACTACGTCTTAACATTAATTTAATTATATCTAATAGTCTTTCTGTCTCTTATCTTATAATGCTACCTTCAGGTTACACCACGTGAACTAAATTTTAATTTTAATTAAACCACGAGTTGGACGCCAATTATAACCTTTATTAGTTATTTTTAATTAATTACTTTGATTAAAACACAACTACGTTATCATATTTAAATTATTTATTCTTTAAAATACAATTTGCACCTAAAGTTGGGTGCCAATATATAACAGTTGAATTAATTAAATCTTCAAATTAATTGATGCACATATGAGTATTCAAATTTATTCATCTTATCACTAAATCTCATCCATTCAACTTAAACTAGACATAAACATTTATAACACAATGAAATACTTAATTCTAGAACATAGCAATTTTATTATTATTATTAGGTGCATCAAAATCGTATCATTAATTGTAATTTTAATTTAGTCTTTATATTTTAATATCTCAATTGTTTTATTGATTTGTTGGGCGCCAGGTATAATTTACCAATTATATAATGAAGTTACTTTGATTGCTCTTTGAAAATTTAAGTTTAAATGGCTCTCGGCCTAGCTCAGATTTTATTTAAAGTGGGGCGTGGTTTCTTTGGTAACCTGAAGTAAAAACTACAATAACTAATCAGATAACTTATCGTGGTTCAGTAGCATGGAATGATGTCTTCTTGGAGTTTTACAGGTGAGATGATCCCTCGAACTTATGGCAGATATCACAAGAAACTTAATCCAATTTATAGGCACTTTGACGATCTCGAAGCTTGAACTACCTCACTCTGTTGCTTGAATTCTTGGTCAATTAATCAAAACTCTTCTTTAACTTTACGATGATTTTAATATAATTCGATGACTTAAAACTTTTCTTCAACTTTACGACGATTTGGCGAACTCCGCCCTGTTCCTAGTTCCTCTCCCTTGCGACGCTCGTTCTTCACTGCTTTTTCTGATTTTTGAATTCTTACGCAGAGTTTTCCCGTTTTACCCCTTCTTCGCTTATTTCTGGATGACGCTTCTTTTTGGTTGGTTGGATTTGATTTTTCAAACTCTAACCGTCTTTCAAAGTTCGTTAGATCTTGTTTCTTAGCTGAGTTCAACGTACCTCTGCCTAGTTTTTTGTCTCTTTTTCTTTTGTTAACTTGGGCGTACACAAACTTTCTACTTTCCCATGTTGTCACATTACATAACTCAACTCTTCCTATTTAATTTGTCACGCTGCCCTCGCCCTTTCAATAATTTTGTAGTTTCGAAGTATTGTTTCCTTAGAAATCCTTTAACAAAATTTATTATGTGTTGGAGTGACGTTTATGTTTGACATTTATTTCTAACTGACAAGGTTTAAACATTTTGAATTGGACAAAGCTTTTACTTAGGGCTTCTCAACGTTACAATATATATAAGTCAAAATTCTATATTTTTAAAAAAAGGTCTATACGATTGATTAAATTTCAAATTAATCATTACTCTAATTATTCGTTTCTGAATATGGAAAATTTTAAAACCATTGACAGAGTTACCCCTGAAGACTACTCCATATCTCAGCCGATATGCAGAGTAAACTGATTTTATGGTTTTTACGCTGGTAATCCTTGAAATAATTCAAAGAACAAAGCAAGCAGATGCCAGGAAATCCGCAATCTTTGAAATGTGACATCTCCAATTTAAATTTTCGTCCAGAATAATCGCAAACATTCTACTGTGATTCATTCTTTTGGTTCGTGGATATTTCCTACAAGGAATATCTTGGACATGGAAATAAAAAATGGATTGTGTTTTGATTTTTTATTTCAGTTATTTAATTTCCTACAACCATCATATTAGTACATGTTATCACTAGTTTGTACCTGAGCTATACCATAGTTGTGCACATATTAATACGGTGATGTTACAATTGGTTAATGGTTCAATTTGAACAAAACTACTAATGTCCACTATAAATCAGTCATATTAGATACAACTGGTTAAATCTAATGTAAACATAATGTAATGCACACCCTAAAACAGTTATGCTTTAACTGGTTACATCTGAACTAAACCATAGGAGTGTGGATTCAACAACAAAATTAGAAAAAGTTAATAAGTTAGAACTGGTTATAAATGGTTAATATTTCTTCTAAATATACTGTTGAATATAGAAATCTAATTCACTAAAACCATATTATTCCTTAGGTCTATACCTGATTAGTAATTAACCTTTTTTTCCCTAAAGCTATAGGGGGGAAAGAAATATGTAAAACACTGCCTGCAGTAAACATTTTTATAACATTAACACTAAAGAATGCCCTTGGAAAAAATATGTAAAATGATACATTCATTGCACAAAATATAAAGCAAAATTTACAGAATGTAAATTTTAAAATAATACTAAATTTAAAATTAATTCAAAATTTTAATTAAGAATAGTAATTTTTTTTTAATTTTAAGGATAAATTGAGACAAACTTTTATTTTTCTAAATTTCTACTGGTAACATCTTGAATATTTTATCCCCCTCCCCCTCAACTGTAGTCACTGTATAGACCCAAACTATATAGACTCTAGACATGGCTATCAAATTAGAATGTGGTCAAAATTATTGTATTCACTTTATTTTTAATTTAAAATCATAATATTACTTTTAAAACTGTTCAATTTATAACTGTGTATATATTAACACTGTTACATCCCATACCTCATACTGGAGTGTTGAATTACTTGGCAAAAAAGTTAGTCTTTACCTTAAATGCAAGAATGAAAAAAACAAGAAAGGGATTAACCATTCTTATTATTCCAAAGCATAGAATGGTTTAACAAATGTTTTCCAAATCCATGTGTCACTTGTGAAAAAAATCTGTACCCAGTTTGGAGAAACACTTAAACTTATATACATCTACCGGGCATGGACTGATGTTGCTCGGAGAGTCTCAAAATGATTTTTCACTGGAAGCACATTTGATGAATGAATGAATGTAAATGTGATTACAAGTGGTTTTGTTAATTAATTGTTATTAAAAAGTAACTATTGTATACTTTTATTGTTTTTTTTTTTTTGTTTTTTTTTTAATTATAAGGAAGTTAATTTTCTTTATTAATTATTATTGTTTATTTTCCTTATTTGAAATTAAATTGTTTTAATTTTTCGATATTTTTCATTTTTTTTCTATTTCATTTTATGTTATGCAACACATAAAGGACTTCTTTTTCTCTGAATCCTTTAACCACTGTGCACTAAAAGTATCTTCTTTTATACAGATAACAGCACAGCAGTCAAGGTAGTTATTTTTGCAAAATAAAAAAATTCGATAGCCTACTAGAAGTATTAGACTTCTATTAATATCTGGTCTAGGGTACGAATTTCCTGAAGGTTGTTCAGCAGCCCAAACACCCTGGAACCCCCCCCCCAATTAATTAATACTTCCAGTTATTGAAATTTTTTTTTTTTTTAACTATGACAAAGCTCAGTTCTTTTTCCCCCTTAATTCAATAAAAACTGTGGGTCATCGATTCTTATATCATATATAGGTTTCACAATATCAATACGATGTTTTATTTTTTTAAATTATAATTATTATTTTTTGGTTACTGTGATTCTCCACAATAATAAAATTTACTGGATCTGTTTCCAATATCTTTTCACATACATTTCCATAAATATATCACAGGAAATATTTTCTTATATACTATAAATATTTAGATTTCTTCTTGAAAATGATTGTTGTTCCTGTAAGTATACACAATTATGTACACAAAATATTTTAATAATTTCTAATACTATTTCCTATTTCTAAAGCAAAATTTTTGATTGATTTATTAAGAGGATTTTATTCTAATTTTACAAAATTTATTTACTTGATTACTTTAAGTTTATTTTCATTCAAATTTAATTAATATTTGTTACTTTTCAAAATTTAAAACTTTTTTCTACTCAGAAATATTTTTGTTACTTATTTTAAATTATTAATTTTTGGCAAATTGAAGCTCACAATGATTACAATAAATTTCCCAACTTTAAATTTGCATCGTCACTCTCTCAAGGCAGGTACAGCGTCTAGGGTCTTCTTGGTTTCGAAAGTTGATCTTATCCTCCGTCTATTCTTAAATGCAGTTGAAGGTTTCCAATCTTGTAGTTAGTTGTGCTTGATATATTTCTTTCAATGTATTTCACAAAATTTGTTAAAGGTTTTTTGACATGATTTTATCAGAATTTAATTTTTAATGTTAATTTACTAATGCGATTTAAGACTGAGTTCTTTACTTGAAAAATTATTAACAGAAAGTATATTAGAATTTATACAACAGCATTTAACAGAAGTTTATAACAGAAAAAATTATCAGATTGAAGAAAAATCCGCTCCAGGGTCTATATATATTTATAGGTTTTTGTCCTTTCCTTCTTCTGTCAACCTTGCTGGATTTTTTTCTCTATACCCAGGGCTTCATTTTCAATTGTTATTTGGGCTTGTTTTCTTTACTTATTTTATTTTATGCTACGTTCTCTATGGTAGATTGATTTCACATATTTTTCTTAATTTTGAATTATTTTTTATTGTTTAGTGGATTCTTCTGTCCATTGGCAGTAAGTTTGCTGAGAGTTTCATTGAATTCAGGTTTATTTGAAATTCCTGTGACTCTCCTACCAGGGAAGTTCTGAAGGCATCTTGTTGTTACTTCCTTCTTCTTTCTCTTCATCCAAATCTTATCCTTGATAAGGTTTGGTACTCATGCACAGACCGACCGAAGTTTCTCGTGTTTCCTCGAATTCTTCTTTGCCAATTCGCTACCGTTTTTTCTCAAAAATCGCAGTTTAGGTAGTCTTCCCTGAATGATGCTGCGGCGGATTCCTGTGGTTTTCTGCAGTACGCCTTCTATGACCTTATACTTTCTTAATTGGCTTTGTCATTCTTGGGGTTGACCTAATGTGTGATTTTTTAATTTTTGATGTTTATTTTAATGAACTACCTTTTTATTATTATTATTTATTAAAATTAATTATTTTCTTCTAATACTTTTACCCTTTAAAACTACTAATTTACTATTTGATTTTTGATTTTAATTTAACTTATTTTTAATCATACAATTTCTACTTATTAATTTGATTATTTTATAATTCAAATTTGTGTCGCTTCGCTCATTTGTGTCTCACAACATTTTACCTTGTTGTGCTAATTTTTTAATTATTTTTTATACATATCAGTATACTTGTTATTTTGTGATTATTTAGGCTGGTATTTTGATAAGACTGCAGGTCTCATGTGTACAATGGAAAATGAGCCAAGCAATGATATACTATCTTCTAAAGGAGAAATGAAGACTGACATAAACAAATTTATGGAAAGTTGGGCACTTGAGACTTCAAATTGTACATCGTTTGTTTCTGACTTGCACCATAAAACACAAATTGATACTTCTGTACACGAAGAGTGCAATGGTCTATTTGCTTCCAGAACATCACAGTTTAATATTTGTTTTCATGTGGTGAGTGACAATAATCTAATAAGTGTTAAACTTTTCTCTTATAATATTAACTATTCACCCTGTCTTTATCTTTGTAACATTTACAATGCAATTACCCCTTCAGTGTCTGTACTAAAAGCTAAAAATGACAAGAAAAGGTACATGCAAGACGTGCTAGCCCATTTTTTGATATTGTGCAGAGTGTTTTTCATCATCTGTTAATAACAGATGATCATTCATAGATTTTAATGATTTAAAATAATATTGTTAGTATACAATTAGTCTACAACAGGAAATAACATATGAAAAAACAAAATAATTTAATAAAATTTACATACCTTTAAAAATTGTATCAAAAATTTTCAACTTTTTACTGAATGACACACAGTCCAAACATGAAATCATATTAATTTGTACATTATACAACAGACAATATTATTCTTGACACATGTTCTAAATTTAATTGAGTTATGTACATAAATAACATATTTATAAGGTTTTTAATGAAAATGAAAATGTACTATTTTTACACTAATCGTAAAACACTAAGTTTTTAATGTTCACCAAAGTGTACAATATAATATGTTCAACAGATAGTAATGTCAGTTTCTAACTACAGTTAATATAAAATATATGGTAAAAAAACATGTTTTGAAGTTGTATGAAATTTTTTCCATAACATCCGATTAACCAAATATTGGCAATTTATGCACACAAAAAACTGGATGGTAGCACATGTTTAAATATTGACAACTGTAAAACAAGAGTTTAGCATTTTATGCACAAAGAACAATGTCCAGTAAACATGATGGTGACACCTTATCCAGTAATTATTGACAGATGAAAAACAGGACTTTGCTCCATTATGTACAAAATAACAAATTCCACTGAACAGGATGGAAACACTTTATGCATAAACTACTGACAACTGGAAAGAGAGGAATTAGACACTTCATGCAGAAAATAATAATGATGCCAGTACACAGAATGGCTGGATTTTATTCACAGGTTGACGCCTGAAAAAGAAGTTTGGCTGTTTGTGGCGATGGTAACCTGCGTGCCACCAATTTTGTGACATGCTGTTACCCATAGGTATACCTTGTCACATTTGAGGAGAATGTTTCCAACAATTCCATATGACTATTTGGTTTGAGGTTACAACAGCTGTTAAACAAACTTTTCGGTTATAGGCTATCAGCGATTCCAATACAACATCACAAAATTTCTCTATTGAATGGATTTAGAAGCGATTAACAACTTTCCGGGGTTAACAGTGAGTGCGGCGTTCAATAGTCGTTGGAGGACAACCTGAACCTTATCTAAATGATCTTCAAAGCTACCATCTGTATAAACGCAAAGATCATTAAAAAAAAACTAAATATAAATCTATATTTGATGTCTCCGAAAATTTGTTCAATCAGCCTAGTGAGAATTAAACCACCACTGGCCAGACCAAAAGGTACATTTAAATATTCATACTATTTGGTGTAGGATAACAATTAAACTGTTGAAATGGTTGGTAGTGTGGCACTGCCATTAAGTAATGTTTAATATTACACCCATTTCCTTATCCCCATTATTACAATGTTCTAATGCTTTTATTGCTGATTGGGAATCTGTACAAATTATTATTTCTGTGTCTTGTAATGTTTTGAATGTATTCTACTGCTTTGTATATTGCATATATCTCTGTTATATAACAGGACATAATTTTACTTAATACAAATTTAAATTGTAAATTGTATTTCGGAATATAAAAAGCCGCTCTTGTGCCTTCTGAGTTTCTTGAATGATCTGGGTATATCTTTGTAGCAGTTTTGTAAAATGTGTTGATCCATCTTTTAAAGCATTGTTGTAGGTGAATCACTACCATTGTTTTTTTACTACTATTGGATGGATTTATATAAAAAGGGTGGGTAACTTCAAAACAGGCCTCATAAGCTCTAAATGGAGCTTACATTTTTGGTACAATTTTGATGTTCGTATCCTTATTCATTTTATAGTTATGTTTTAATAATTTCATGCTATTTATTTTAAGTTAGGATACAATGTTTAGGTTTTAGTTTCTTATTATATCTTTTGAAGTACCATTATTTTCTGTTAATTAATTATATAACATTGTAATATCGTACAAAGAAAATAAATAATAATAAAAATGTGAAAAATTAGACAATTCATTATTATTCATTATAAAATTGAATTAAAAAAAAAAAACTAAAACAAATATTATTTCTTTAAAGTCGTTTCAATCTATCAACATAGGCTCTCTTAACATCCAGACATAATTACATCTTAACATAATTGAATGCTAAGTACGATAAAAAAATTCTAACCTCTGAAGTTTTTCTTGTTGCGATTTCAATCTGATCTCTTATGAAAGAAAGGTCGTTGTAATACTAGAGCGACGCCGACGGTTTCAGAATGTCATATGCCCGCTGATGCCTCGGGCACAAAGTCTCAAAGTATTTTTTTCTTGTTTTAATCTTCATCTATATTTGTGTTAAATCTAAACTATTTTTCAAACATTGTATCGGTTTGTTGAAATCCCAATATTGTGTGAATTCTACTTTGGATTTATTATAGTAAAACTTTGTTTCATTAATAATGTTTAGTACTTGGATATTTAGTACTTTCTTTTTTTTACCAATTGCTCTTATAATCTATCAAAAAATTTAAGGAAAGTATTTTAATATATACTGGATGAGTGGTATTACATATTATTTTGTAGGTAAAATATTTCAGTAATCAATTTACGTCTTGCTTCTAGAGGTAAATTCCGTTCCGTTTGTATTCCAATTATAGGAGTTGTTCTGAAGGCACCTACTGCTATTCTCATAGCCTCATTTTGTATGAGATTGAAATTATTTAATACATTAATGGGCATTTGACCATAGAGGAAACAACAATAATCTAGTTTAGCTCTAATAATGCTTTTATATACTTGAATTATGAAGTCTGGATAAGCCCCTAGTCAAGCACATACCAAAAATTTTAATATATTTATGTCCTTTGTACATTGTTCGTGTACATTATTTATATGCATTTTGAATGTAAGGTTTTTGTTCAGAGTAATCCCCAATAGTTTGATATTATCAACTGATGGCATTAGTTGATTATCCATATAGTATGTTCTATTGCTGTGATCCGTTCTTTTCTTCTGCGTAAAATTGATTATTTTACTTTTATTGATATATATATATATATATATATATATATATATATATATATATATATATATATATAATTTAAAGTCTGACCTACTTGTATTAGTGCTCTTTGTATATTTAATTGTGCTGCATCATAAAGCTTATTAGATGTATATAACGCTATGTCATCTGCATACTGTAAGGAAATTATTTGATCTGGCATGTTATTATTAATTTCCGTGATATATATTGAGAAAAGCAGTGGACTTAGACCACTACCTTGGGGTAAACCTCTATTAGAGTGGATCTAGCAATGCTATAGTTAGGAAAAATTATATTTAACTACCTATCGCCAATGACTACATAAATACTATAAGACACGACATAGGATAGGGAAATAGTCTACGCTTTACGGGTGCTGTTCGTCACAAGTTTGACACACAGCTATCAGAAAGCGCTAGCAGCAGGTGCTTGACTGTACGCATCCCACTTGGTTGATACTGTACAACTGTTGACACAGCATAGTCAGTGTTGTCAGTTCGTGCGCTGAGATAAGCGATTCTCGACCTTCCTTCGCATCTCTGGTCCCATATGTGGCCACCTAGCGCCAGTCACATCAACTTCAGATTGGTCACATCAACGCCACCTAGCGGGTATTGGTCAACTCAAGAATAAGCGTAGAATATTTAACATGGCCATGTCGTGTCTTATAGTATTTATGTAGTCATTGCTATCGCTAAGAAATTTGAAACAATGTTTAATGAATTTGGCTGGTATTCCGTAGTTGCATATTTTACCAAGTAACACCAGTAATACCATTGTCGTATGCTTTCGGTACCGTATATCTAAACATATAATGTATTTTTATTATTTGTTAATGCAATTTGTATGTCTGTTACTAAACTTAATATGTAATCTGCACATCCTAATTTTTTTTCTAAACCCATATTGAGTATCAGGGATAATTTTTAACTTGTATGTTAACCATTCGAGCCTATTTTTTACCATAGTGTTCATAATTTTAATGAAACATGGGATTATAAATATAGGTTTATACGAACTTTTATCCCATTTACATTCATCATACTATATGTAATGTCATCTAGCCCTGGAGCTGTATCTTTTTTTAGTTATTTTAATAGCTATTTTTAAGTCCTTTAAAGTGAAGTCTTCCTCTATGAGTTGATATATTTCTTTAATTATTGGACTATTCAATTCAGAATGGCAGGGCACATAATCTAGAATTATATATTTCATAAACCTATCACCCAGGTACTTATGATTACTAATTTCAGAATAGTTATATTATTTTTATTTGTTTTGGTTTGTTTAACAATTTTCCAAGCATAATTACTATTGTTTTTTATATCTAACTTTTTACACAAATCTACCCATCCTTGTTTTTTAGCTAAACGGATTGTTTCAGTGGCTCTTAGCTGAGCTAGTTGATATTTTCTATAATTTACTCCTTTCATATCCTGTCGACATTTTTTAAACATTAGGCATCTATAGGCTACCGCGTGAGAACATTCCTCATTCCACCATGTTTTTGATATTGTTTGTTTATTCAAATTATTTGGGCTAATAGTTATAGGGATTGCTATTTCTATTGCATTGTATATAATATTGTATAATTGGTGTATTCGGTCAGGAGATGATACTTCAGATAATGTATCACATTACTATCAACTAGTTTTTCATAAAGTGGCCAGTTTGCCTTTTTAATATTTAAAAAATTTATATTGTTAAAACCATTTGAGTTGCTGCTTTCTTTTGATGTACTGCTGAAGTACAAGCAGCCTCTCCATAGCACCATACATTCATCTAAGGAAAGTTCTTTAGTGGGATAATATATAGACATTATTTTATTGTTAAAATAATCTATGAGTGGTCTAATTTTATGTAACGGTCTGGATTTTCTTGGGAACTTGCTGCTCTATTATGGGAAAAGTGTAAACATTTCTGTATAATAAGAAATCGATCTCTGCTCATAAACTGAGAAAAACATGTTAGGTTGAATAATCTATGTCTCTTCCAATAGTCTTGCTATCGATTAAGTTTTATTGTTCCTGTATGTAATACTAATCCTATGTACAATGTAAATTCTGGCACTGTTAAGTCTTTCCAACGCTTGATTCGAGAATCAGGGGTGTTCTTGAGATCAGATTTTAGTTCGTTGGCATATAGATTTGTTTCACAAACAACACTTTCCAAAAAAGTAACCTCAAGTAACAAATTGAAATAATCAATTCACTTACCTTCACCTTGTATAGGTACTAAAAGTCCCGTATCTTTTACAAAAGTTATAGGTTTCATACCAGCTGTAGAAATTGACCAAACAGGAGGTGTGACGTCATAATCTAGGCTTTCGACCTGTGAGTCACTTTTCGTATCAAATTCCTCATTGTCTGTGTCACTATTACACTCAATTTCAGAATCGGAATCACTAAATTCCGTATCAACACATTTTGAAGTACCTGGTCTGATAATATCAGTCATTGTCAAAGTAAAAGACCAATCAAAACACAAAACTTACAAAACTATATAAAATACAGAAAATAAATTAAAACTACAAACTATATTAAAAATTTTGTGAATATAGATGACAGTAACACGCTAACACAGAATAAACCACTTGCCACGAGTACTAGAAGCATACTGTGGGAAATGGTTTAGGTGGGGAAAATGGCGGCCCGGTCCACCATGCGCATTGTAATCAGCGCCAGTGTGGCGGACCGGGCCGCCATCAGCAGTGAATGTGTTAAGGTAACATCCGCTTCCAAGATATCTGTAACAGTATCAAAAAAAGTAAATTTGATAGTTAACGTGAAAACAAAATCTGATAAAAATCAAAATAAAAAAAATCACCAAATTTCCAATTTTCATGATTGTAAAATTTATCGGAGAACCAACAAACAAGTTTTTTTTTTTGTTTTTTTCTTCAAGAATTATGTTTTACTTCAATGTTTGTAATTATTAGTTCTAAACTCTTGCTTTCTAATCTTTTGTTCTTTTGATTAATTACAGTTAAAAGCTTTCACTGAAATTGAAAAATATAAGGGACAATTATGGGAGAAGCATCCGTAAAAGAACCAAATCAAGTCATCCAGCAGGAGCACAGCAATACGTTTATGCAAGACAGCTGTCTTTTTTGCAGAAGTCTATGGCTTTGGCTGACACTCAATCAACAATCTAAGAACCTCATAGTCTTGACTCTCCTGTCTCTCAACAGCAAGAAGAAGAATTGCCACCAGATCTTGTGACTTCGAGTGGACCTGCCTCACTTAGTTCGACCAGCAAATAAATATCCCTTCACCTCAGCCGGATTCAGCTGTAAATTATCGTATGACAAGCACGATATCAATGCCCAGTTTCTCATCTATGCCTTGCAATGTCAACCGCTCTATATTCCTCACCGTCTCAAACAACCCTATCTATTCCTTCACAATCGTTTAAATAGTGTTTGGGTAAATGGTGGTTGTGTAATTGTTGGTTACATGGATGGTGGTTGTGTAAATGGTATGTCTTTGGATGGTAATTGTATGAACAGATGGTTGTGTGGACAGTGATTGTATAAATGGTTGCTTGTTTAAATATTGGTTGTGTAAATGGTGTTTGTACAGTTAGTGGTTATATAAATGGTGTTAGTAAGATTTGTGGTTGTGTAAATAGTGTTAGTGAGGTTATGGGTGTGTAAACAGTGTTTGTTGGGTTTGTGGTTGTGTAAATGGTGCTAGTAGAGTTTGTGGTTGTGTAAATGGTGTTTGAGGGGTTTTTATGGTTGTATAAATGGTGTTAGTAGGGTTTTTGGTTGGATAAATGGTGTTTGTAGAGTTTGTAGTTGTATAAATGATGTTAGTAAAGTTTGTGTTTATGTAAATGGTGTTTTGTAGGGTTTGTGAATGTGTTTTAGAGGATAGTTGTTGTGAAAATGATTGTTGTGTATTTGTTAAGTTTATCTTATTTTAACATCAGTTGCAAAACATATATTGCACTCAACATTTGTAAATAATAATTAACTTCTGTATTCACAAAATAAATAAACATTAAATACAACCAGGACTACAACTACCACTCACAAAATCACCCTTTTCATGAACAGAATTTACACAACGACTATTCACACAACTACCATTTATACAATTAAGGTGCAAAGACACCTATTTACACAATCACCACTCCAAAAACACAATTTAATTTATCACCTTCCCCGAAACACTATTTAAAAAAACTATAATCACCACAAATATCATTTAACAACCACCATTTATACAACAACCATATACATAAATACCATCCAAAGATGCACAATTTACAAAACCATCATTTACACAACTAACATTTACATAAAAATTACCCCACAAACACTATTTACACACCCACAAACCCTACAAACACCATTTACATTTGTGGATGTATGTATGGTGATTGTATGGATAGTGGTTTAGTAAATGGTTGATGTTGTAAATAGTGGTTATGTGTATAGTTGTCTAAATATTGGTTGTGTAAATGGTTCTTGTATAGATGATTGTTGTGTAAATGATGGTTGTCTAAATATTAGTCGTGTAAATAATGGTTATATAAATGGTGTGTTTTGGATGGTATTTGTGTAAATGGGTGTTATGTAAGTGGTGGTTGTTAAATGATATTTTTAGATCATGGTTTTGAAGATGATTGTAATGTAAGTAGTGTTTTTTGGGGGGTGGTGATTACGTAAATGGTGTATTTGGGATGGTGATTGTGTAATTGGTTGTATTTGTACCTTAATTGTATATAAAAATGATAGTTGTTTGGATGGTCGTTATATAAATTATGTTTGTATAAAAGATGATATTGTGAGTGGTGGTTGTAGTAGTCTTGGTTGTATTTAATGTTTTTTTTTTGTGAATACAGAAGTTAATTATTAATTTACAAATGTTGAGTGCAATATATGTTTTGCAACTGAATTGTAGTACTTCACAAAAGTACATGCTGAGATAAGATAAACTAAGAGATTTGAGATATATCCCTTTCCATGACAATCAAATTTAGTTATACTTGGATAGCTGGTTGATTAACATACTTATGTTTTATAAAAATTAGACAATCTAATTATAATGATAGCTTTAATTGAAGTAAATTATAAATAATATTTAAGTGATTTAATTATAAAATGACCGATGCCAAGTGATTTTTTACACATTTTAAGGAAAATTTAAATAACCAACAATCATGTTCACAGAACTTACAAGAATCTGTTTCATCTTATGAAGGTGATATGTCGGAAACAAAACGAAAACTATTAAGATCACGCTCAGGCCGAATTAAACAATTTATAAGAAGTTGTTAAAATATTGATAAGTATGCATTTCAGCCAATAAAAGAAGAGGATGCAGAAAAAACCAACAAAGAAGAAAAACATGAACAAAAAGAAAAAATCTGGTTGATGATTCAGAAATGGAGATAAAGAATTGGATTAAAATATCTTGGGCTGTTGTAGATAATGAAATTGCAGGAACTAGTGGTATTAAATAATTATATTGGTGCAAGAAAAACTTACAGTGAGAAAAAGAAGAACAAAGGTTTTCATATGCATATTTATTTTATAATGTATTAGTAGTCTATAGTGATATGATATAATTTTAATACAGTTTATTTCTGAATTATACGAAGAAAAATACTGTTAAAGCCATTTAAAATATTTAAGTAGTATAATTTACAAAATATAATCTGAATTTCTGTTTTCCAAAAATATATATTGTGGATTTATCTAATATGGTACCATAATAATGAAATTTTAAATCAAAACTTTATAAACTTTTTTTAATGTAAAAGGTTGTTTTTTAAAGAAGAGTGTTTCCTTTTAATTCAACTTGAGTTTCCATAATTTCTTATAGGAGGAATCAATTTTACAAACCCATGTCTCATTTAACATACTCTAACGATAATTATTTTATTATAATTTCAGAAATATTATATAAATCAAAATTATGAATTAATTAGTCATACCTTGGATTGTCAACACATAAGGAAAGTTATTAATGATGAAGTCCAAATATACTCTTTATCATTAGCTCTGAAATATCTAATTTTATTTGAATTTATTTTCCAATTACTTTTGTTTTTTTTATTTTAAACTATTTGCTCAGGGGGAGCTCTTTAATGAACAATTAATACAATGAGTCAAATTTTTAATAATACAGAGAATTGCAATTTTAACAATTTAGTTTCCAATTAAAGTCTATAATTAGTACAATACCAAATCCACTTTTGTTGTATTCCTATGTAAGTAATCCAGTGCTGATAGTTGAGTGAAGAACTTTCACTTTATTACTTGTTAACGATGTTCACCAAACACTACACTGTACTACGTGATTTATCAATAATATGATTCACTTCAAATTACCATGAAGATGCACTCAACACTTTGTAGATGTACCTCTTTAGTACTGTAACGAAGATTACTAAGGTGTTAAATACTTTTACTTTGTAAAAACAAACACGGTTAAAACATACGTGTTAAAAAAACAATTATTACTTTAATATTACTATAACTGGAATTATAACTTATAGGAAATACTAATTTCTACATTAGGAATACTTTTGGCGTTACTTCGCCGACCCTATGCTGTGAGTTTTTCCCCAAGACTGTCTATATAATTTTTACTTTGTAGATGCTAAAAAATACTTATTCCCTCTCTCTTAATTTACTTTAACCAATGAACGTAAGCAGCTACTTTTTGTCAGCCAATCAAATTTTAATGTTTCAAAATTGTGACCGTTTAGAAAACTGTTGTCCCGGTACTTTTTATGAGTTTTGTGTGTGATTGTCCTTAAGTTTCTAATATTATAGTTATTTATGACTTAATTGCCTACAATGATTCTGGGTCTAATTTAAGTGTTTTTCTCTTTTTTTTCTTTAAAGTTGTGAATTGTGTTCTGACTGATTTATAACATATTCCCCTAAAGCTTTACCTTTGTCGGCAATCACAAAACGTTTAACATGTGTCCAACAAATGTATCTATTTCTATATTCTTTTTAAAATATTAGACCATTACTGGAAAGCTTATTGATTTCGTTATAATACACTTGTACAAAAACAAACAAAAATCTTTGAGTCTACATGCAATAAATATTATAAATTGTTTTAAGTAAACACACATGTGAATTTAAAGGTTTTGGGATTTTTATATTAGGAATACACAATTCAGATAAAACCGCCCCAGACTCGTGTTGATTTTTCAATATATTTTCACTAAAAAATTAAGCATTCTTTGTACAAAATAATTCCTTTAAAATTAAAAACCACTTTGTTCTTTTTAATTTTGTTCATAACGCATCATTATAGAATATAAATTTTCCAAGTTAATGGCTAAAACAACCAATTAAAAAAATTAACAAATCAATTTTTTCCGAGTGTAGTAATATTTTATAGATACTTGTGGTGATTAGTCACCATTTCCCCCCTCCCCTTTGTTATCCGGTAAGTACGCGAGGGACTGGATAACAAGAGTAGTGCTTCAGCCACTAGTGAGGGAAGACGTCTAGCCTGTGTCGATCTACCCTTTTTCTTATAGTGCCGTTTTATTAATTATGCTTTGCTAAACTCTTAGGAATAAGGCCCGTACGGTCCTAGGGTTTATATCTCGGCGCATCGGGTTTTTGGAATCGTAATAGTATAAGTTGAACTAACACACAGCCATGTTAGGCCTTTGGTGTTAGTCCGACACGTTGTGCCAATACAGTGTAGTTAATATTAATATTTGGTTTTAGTGTAAATTTGTTTAATTTTAGTAAATTAGTTTTTAGAATTAGATCGTCAAAATGGCTATTTTATTATTATACATTCTTCGGACATTTGCCATCATTTGTGTGTTAAAAATCAAAACGATGTTTCGGGAATAAGAATCAATTCCCGTTATCAAGTGACTAAAAACTAAAGAAATCTCGTCCAAACTAAACCTAAAAATGGCACGCAGGATACTAAAAATTGTATTTACAGTATCAAATGTGAGTGTGATAGACAATATATTGGCGAGACTAAAAGACCATTAAACATTAGAATAAAAGAACATAAAAACAATGTGCGGTTAGGCCTAGTCGATAAATCGAAAATTGCAGAACATATATGGTCCGAAAATCAAAAATTTAATTAGGAAGAGGCAAAAATCATACACCGGGAAAGTAACTTATACAAACGTAAAATAATTGAAGCCTCATATATAAAACTAACGGACAATCCTATCAGCCAATTAAGTATAAGCCATACTTGTAAGGCTATTATGGCTCCCATTATTAAAAAAAGAACTAAAATTTGATTATAATACCCCTACAACTAAAAAACAAGCTGAAATTTTACCTGTTAAATTGCCACAAGGGGTTGTAACCCGCTCTCGGGCTAGGAAGCTTAATACAACTAACAATAGGCCACTCCCCTAATAGTTTGTCACGCCTTTGATACAACAACACGTATTTGACGTTAGTTGTGTGTTACCGTGATTGTGTTTATTGACTTCTGAGTTTTAGCACTGAGATGCATGCTTAGATATTAAGGTTGGTGGTATTCTTATTTAATTTTACTTCTTACATAGGCTTAGTTTCTAGTTTCATGTTTCTTTAGTTTTCAGTCACTTGATAACGGGAACTGATTCTTATTCCCGAAACGTCGTGTTTTGATTTTTAACACACAAATGATGGCAAATGTCCGAAGAATGTATAATAATAAAATTGAACTTCCATCATTAACAAATAACTTCAAACAGTGAGAAAATGGCTAGCCTATATTGAGATTCGCCCAGTGTGCTTATATTAATTTTAGCACGCGATCAGACGACCTGGCAACCCATAATTAAGCAGATCCACGTAACCCTCAAAATGGACCCCACTTTATTGCAGAATGGTAGCAGAGAAAAGGGCTTTATTTTGTAATCCGGGTTCTTTGGGTCGTGTCTAAATAAAAAACAAAAACCAAAACCCTAATTTTCCAAATTAAAATCGGGTTTTTGTGCACTGTTTTCGCAAAATTTCCGGTTTATCAAATTCTGACTATTTTTGCCTTGTACTTTTCGTTCACTAATATTCCTTTCTATTTTCCTAAATTTTAAGTAATCCATTTCGACTAAATTAATTGAATTATATAACTTAAAAACTAACCTTTATCCCTACACTAGTATTGCGCAATCTTTTTTTCACGAAATCTAAATTCCGTCTCTCTCCTGTAGACAGGGTGGCGACCTCGCTTCGCGACGCCATCATGGACTGCTATCAGGATAACTGTCCTCTGCGTACGAGATCAGGCAGACCTAACACAAGATGGTGGTCACAGGATCTCGGCCGTAAGAGAAAACAATTAAGAAGGCTTTTTAATGTATCCAAGCGGAGCGGTGATTGGAGGGAGTACCATTTAGCTCTCACAACATACAGCAAAGCTATAAAAAAAGCCAAACTTGATTCCTGGAGGGCATTCACTCACAAAGTGAACAGTCTAAAGGAGGCAGCCAGACTGCAACAAGTTATGGCTTCTAAACCTAACAATCCTGTAGGCACCTTGCGGAAACCAACAGGAGAGTATACTAAAACAGCGGAAGAGACGCTCAAGTTACTACTTGAAACTCACTTCCCTGGTAACATAAGTAGTGACAATACAGACGGCGGTCTAAGTCTAGCTGGGGACAATTCTTGGCCAAGGGCATCCCGGGCAGACTGGAAGATAGCTAGGAAAATTTTCACTATTTCTAAATTAAAATGGGCAATAAACAAATTTAGCCCGTTTAAATCACCAGGCAGAGACGGTATCTATCCTGCACTATTGCAGGAAGGACCTGACGCCTTGATCCAACTGATCTGCAAGCTTTCCAGAGCCAGCGTAGCATACGGCTACATTCCGCAGGCATGGAGGGTCAGCAGAGTTACGTTTATTCCCAAGCGTGGCAAAGCAAGTTATTGTGATGCCAAAGCTTACCGACCAATCAGCCTATCCTCGTTTCTATTGAAAACACTAGAGAAGTTGGTTGAGAGATACATTAGGGAGGGGGTGCTCTCTGGGACACCTCTCCACCGAAATCAACATGCCTACCAACCTGGTAAATCCTGTGAATCTGCTCTACATAATCTTGTGGGCAGGATCGAGGACGCACTGGAAAGGAAGGAAATAGCCCTGTGCGCCTTCTTGGATATAGAAGGCGCATTTGATAACACCTCCTTTAGATCAATAGTGCGTAGACTGCAAGAGCGAGAGGTGAACCCGGCTGTAACAAGATGGGTTCATTCAATGCTAAGAAGCAGACGCATCCAAAGCTCCCTGCTCGGTTATTCGCTGGAGGTCGCGACCACAAGAGGGTGTCCACAGGGAGGTGTTCTTTCACCTCTACTGTGGAGCATGGTGGTAGATGATCTCCTTACGGAAATCAGCCGGTCAGGAACATACATCCAAGGCTATGCGGATGACATAGCAATCTTGGTTATTGGGAAAAGCGACTACACTGTCTCGGATATCATGAATAATAATCTGAGGCGAGTGAAGTCGTGGTGCGCAAGGGAAGGCCTCAACGTCAATCCCAACAAAACCACTATAGTTCCCTTCACTAAGAAGAGGAACTTGACAGCCCTGGATAGGATATCCATGGATAACACACAGATAAACATGTCCATGTCGGCAAAGTATCTTGGAGTAATCCTTGATCAAAAGCTAACATGGAACGTACATCTGGACAACTTAATCCATAAAGCGAAATGGGCGCTAATGACAGCCAGACGTTTTATTGGTACCACTTGGGGACTCAAGCCTCACATAGCCCTTTGGCTATATGAGGCAGTGATCAGACCCCAGATTACATACGGAGCGGTGGTATGGTGGAAGAAATCATGCCAAACCACTGCAGGAAGCAAACTAACAAGCCTGCAAAGACTTGCATGTTTGTGCATAACCGGAGCCTTTAGAAGTAGCCCATCAGCTGCAATGGAGGTTCTCCTCGGACTCCTGCCTCTTGATATTTACATAATGTCGGAGGCAAGGAAATCCGCCTACAGACTGACGTGTGTTAACGAGTGGCGGAGGGGCTTGCCTGGAGCAGGACACACTGACATAGTTGACATCGTACTCAAAAACTCGGTGTTAGACATGGTGCCAGACGCAATTCACACCGAGTACATCTTCAACAGACCCTTCACGGTAACCCTTGGTAACCGAGAAGACTGGGAAGGAAACAGTAAACCAGGATCCTCCAGAGGGACTCTTGTCTGGTACACCGATGGGTCTCTTATGGAAGGTAACTCAGGTTATGGTATTTACAGCTCATCACCAAGGACAAACATTAGTGTAAGTCTTGGCAAGCACTGTACAGTATTTCAAGCAGAGTTACTAGCTATCTCTGCCTGCGCCCATCTGGGATTGTCAAAAGGCTTTCGAGATAGACAAATCCTTATTCTCTCAGACAGTCAAGCAGCATTAAAAGCGCTAGACTCAGTACTAATCACTTCAAAACTGGTGAAGGACTGCCTCTTAACACTAAAGAAACTCTCCACAAGGAACATGGTGGAATTGAGATGGGTGCCAGGTCATCGTGGCATCCAAGGTAATGAGAAGGCAGATACTCTCGCAAAGAAAGGAGCATCTACACCCTTCATGGGGCCAGAACCTATGTGCTGTATCAGCCGCAGCATGGCTAAAAGCGCAGTTAACAACTGGGCCAAGGAAAAGCAACGCCAGAGATGGCGCAGGACTCCCGGGCTCACACAAAGCAAACAGCTGATTAAAGGACCCAGTACTAACCTTACGAAGTCATTAATCAAGCTAGACAGGCTACAGCTTAAAAGAGTTGTAGGACTCATCACTGGACATGGCCAGTTCAGGAAACATCTTGCAACAGTGGGAGTCTTCGAAGGAGACCAAAGCTGTCGGCTCTGCGGGCAGGCCGTGGAGTCTGCAAGACACGTCATATTCGATTGCGGGATGCTGGAGCGCAGAAGGAGGGAGCTCTTTGGTATCCAGCAACCGGGAGATGAAGAGGATACGTACCTGGTGGAAAAAATCCTGAACCTCGTTCGAGGAACAGGGTTCTAATCTTCCAGGAACGGCACACAGGGGGTACAATAAGCCAATGGTTGACGTACAGGGAATCCCTCTCAAATTAGGATTCCACCCCATTCCAAATCATAATCATAATCATAAACTATTACTATAATAAAATGCTGGCCTACACTCTGTTTCCCTATTTAAAATATTTCCAACTTTTTGGCTAACATTTCCTAGATAGTTAACTTTCCGCCATTTAGCGCTATTTTTAAATGAAGTTGGAAAAATAAGTTGCCTTGCATTCATCTTAAGTTTTTTCTTTAGCATTTTATTAATAATATTTACATCATATTCATTATTAACAGCTATTTGTTTAATGCAACTTAGTTCTTTATTGAAATCAGAGTCAGACATTGGAACTTTGATGAGGCGATACAACATACAATGGAAAGCTGCCAATTTATGATTTAAAGGGTGCCGAGATGAAGCATGGATAATGTTATCTGTGAAAGTTTGTTTTCTAAAAACACTAAAGTTGTGTTTACCATTTTCAATTTTTACTTCTGTCTACAAAGTCTAACACTGTAAACATTTTTGTGCAGTGGCCTCTGATCTTCGAGTTAATATTGAGCTGGAAAAGAGATGAATGTCAACAAGTACAAATCGGTTTGACCAAATATTTCGGCAAAGCACTAGTACTAAGTCTGTATTTTTATCCAACAACAAAATTTGAATTACAGGCAATTATAAATTCATTAGACAATAGAAAAGAACTTGGGTTTGATACTATAACTCCAGTAATAATTAAAATGATTGCTAATAATATAATAGATGTCCTTGTTTACTTAATCAATTACAGTTTGGCTGAAGGGGAATTTCCGGAAGTTTTAAAAAACTATTGTCAAACCACTTTTCAAAAAAGATGACAAGAGGGATCCTGGAAATTATAGGCCCATATCCTTACTTTCAATATTTTCAAAAATATTGGAAAAGGTTGTAAAATGTAGATTTGTAAACTTTCTTAATAAAAATAACTATTTTAGTAATAATCAGTTTGGTTTTAGAGAAAAATTAAATACTACTGACGCTCTGTTAAACTTTATGGGTAAGGTATACATGGGAATAAATGAGAAAAAATACTGTGCTGGTATCTTTGTGGATGTCATGAAAGCCTTTGATACAGGATACAGTCGATCACACGATCTTGTTGTCCAGGCTGATGATGCAGGCGTTAGAGGGATCGTGCTTCAATGGTTTCGATCATTCCTAACCGGCAGGACTCGGCAAACTAAAGTTAACCATGTTACTAGTAGGCTCGAGAATATAAAATACGGAATCCCTCAGGGGTCAGTTCTTTCTGGACCATTATTTTTAATATATGTGAATAACCTTTGTAATGTGTGTCTTAACGGTGATCTTGTCGCTTTCGCAGATGACAGCATTATTTTATAGGGCTGACACCTTGGAGGAACTTAGGTCTAATATGCAGAATTATGTCACTGCACTCTGATGGTGATTTATAGTAAATTATATGGTCATGAGCCCTAAAACAAAATATATCATTTTTAATATTAAAAAGAAATGTGTTCTTCCAGATTCTTTAAAATACCATGAATTAAATTGCAATGTATTAAATTGCCAATGTGTTTCCATTGAGCAGGTGGACCAAATTAAATATCTGGGGTTGTTTGTTGACTCTAGGCTCACTTGGAGACAGCATGTTTATTTCGTAAGAGATAAATTAATAAAATATATTAGAATTTTTTATATGCTTAGATATGTATGCAATAGCAAAAAAGTTACTTAAGACTATTTATTATTCCCTTATAAATATGGCCTTACAATTTGGGGAGGCGCATACTACACAACTGTAAAACCAGTAATAGCACTGCAGAAAAATTTTGTTCGCATAATCTCTAACCAATTTAAAAGAGAGCATACAGCACACCTTTTTAGAGGTTTGGATATTCTTCCACTTAGAAATTTGTACGTGTTTAAAGTATTCAGATGTTTTTTCGAAAGGAGTGGTGATTGTAGTTCTCGACCAAAAACTCATACTTTACGTAATGAATTAAATACTTTTGTGCCTAAACCTAATTTGACTGTATTTATGAAATTCTTCACATACCTAGCACCAAAGTTTTTTAATTGTTTACCACTTAACATTCAAAACTGTAAAAATAATAATAAATTTTCCCGGTTATTAAGAAAACACAAATAGAAAACATTGAACTATATTTTAAAGTGTTAATTTGAGTATGTGTGTGTTCGTAAATGTTGAAAAAAGATTTGTGCGCTTGGGTACAGACTTTATATGTAAAGTTGTGTGAGTGTGTGTTTGGAGGTGGGGGGGAAGTGAGGTGTTAGTGTGTGTATTTAGTGTATAAATAAATATTTAATAATTAAGTTTTTGAATAAATTAAATTTAGTAAGTTCTGTTGTTTTAAATATCCTGGAGTAGATCTAATAGGAAGCTACTTATTCTTTTGTTGTAATTTGTAACCTTATGTAAGTTTATTGTTTATTTTGCTGGGTTTGGTCGGCTGCGGTTTTGTCAATTTCTAGCCAATGAAAATTAATTTTGTTATTTTTCTTTTTTATGTGCATTTCATGTTTAATTTAGATTTGTTATACATTCATTTATAAGTTTTACACACAATAAAGCCCCCAACAGGTTTATAACCTATAACCTCGGGGCAGTTTTTATTTATTTGTATTTTGTATATATACAAAAACAAATTTTAATATGTTCTTTAAAATTTGCAAGACATTCTATTATAGGGCCTATACATGATTAAGCATAACTAATTTGATCAATGGCTCAAATTTTATTTTTTTATTTTGTTAATTACATGTAGGCCTATTGTTTACCAGTAGAAAAAGGCAAATCTTATTTATTATTATAATTATTTGGATGGGACAGCTAGTAAATTTCTGGTTTACAGTCCCAAAGGGACTATGTCAAATTTTTTAAAATAAAAATATTTTTTTATATAATCATCAGTGGCGTCACAAATGGCAAAATTTTTTTTTTTTTATCTCTTTGTAAATTATTTTTTTAATATTTCTGGGGCATGTACTAATTTTTTTTTTTTTTTGGCGTATTACCTTTTTTTAAAATAAATATGTGAATAGATATATATAGGTATTTAAATAAAATATTGTCTTTCAGAGAATGCCGTATTATTATTTTCAGCCTGTAAGTAGCTAACTCAGGTGATTTTTTTCACAAACATTTAAAATAAGGTAAAGTCATAAACCTTTTTTTAATTCTTGAACATGTGTCATCTTTATTAGGCCCAGTTCTCCTTCCAAACTTGTCTTTTCTTTTGAATGGTACATGTTTTTTTAGTAGCAGAGCATGGTTTTTCCAAAGTTTTTTAGTACCAAGAGCTTGTTTTTTTTTACTACAAAAAGAATAATAAATTTAACTGCTATAGGATAGCACAGTGTAAACAAGGGCTTGGTCACTTCTATCTGTCTGCCAGCACTACCGACATATCTCAAAAACCGACACGTTGTTTTAATGAAACTTTTTATTGTTCTTATTAATTGCTTGTTTTTCAAAAAAATCTTTTGTGGGTTATTTAGGTTGCTTGGATTAATAAAAAAAAAAGTAAATAAATAAATAGATAGAAATCAGACAAAATACAACAAAAAAATTAAATAATACTTTCCTTACATGGTTCTTCTGCTTTCATTGGAGTTCTTTTTTTTCTTCTTTTCATTTAAATTCTACCCTATATATATATATAGCCTACATATATATTTTCAAAAAAATTAAACAGTTAGGACCTGAATTTTACATAATTATTAAATATGGCAGAATTATTGAAGGTCGTTGACAACTTGAAGAAGTCTGAACTCATTTTTGAGGTGGTGATTCATGGTGGCAGACCTGTATCGTGATGTCCTTGCTTACAGTTTAAAGAGGTTTCTTGCAGGTGAACAAGGAACCAAGTTTGGATCTTCTTACGGAGACCATACTGGTCGAACAGGTAGAGCTCGCAAGAGGCTCTTTAGAGATTTTAAATGAGGACGACATTGAAGCTTTAGTAAACCAGATAAAGTAGCGAAAGTTATGGCTAGGATCAGTCTCTAGGAGGTTAAAGATTCCGGGGCAGGTTTCAAAATCCATAACCTTATCTGTAAACTGCACAGCAGCATATGATTTGATTTCCTTGCTCACCGATTTTGACACATGCAAGCAAATGCTTGCAAAAGTCAAACAAAACCTTAAAGGTAGTAGCTTAACTGATCTCTCAGTCTCACATGTGCCTGTTGCGACATCCGCTCAAACAGGACTTTTAGTAAATTCAGATGATGGGGATCATGATGTAAATATTTCTGGGGCTAAATTGCCCGTTCTAGGTATAGAAAACCAGATACCAATTGGATCTGATTTTCTTTATGGTGAATTAAACCATCCCGCTGAAAAGCTAATAAGTACTCTACCTTACACAGATGGATTTGACCTCGAAAAAATAATCAAGTTCATTAAAGTAGCTTTGAACAAACTTATGTAAAATGTATCTGGATAGAAAACGTAACATATTGAGTGTCCTGCTGCCTTATGCAAAGGGACTCTTAAATTCCTGTCTCTTGAAGCACTTGACTTTTGCTGACTTTCACAGAGAGGCTCTTGCAAGTTCATACCAGCTTAACGGCACAATACATTGGAACAGGACCTTGTTTATCGTCCCAAGGGACAGAGGGAGGCCCTGCACCAATTTGTACATGACATAAAGGAAGCAGCGCAGGTGCTGCTTATAAATAAAACTGAACTAGAAGTGACTGCAGTAATTTTAGAAGCTCTTTCTCCTGAGGTCAGGAATTGTCTGGTCTTTGCGAACAAACCTCAAAATTTTAATGACCTTGATAGGCTTTGTGCTCAAAGTAAACAAAACTTTGTTCATAGACAGGGAAAAGGTTAACAAAGAAACAAGTTATGCTAGGCCAGAAAAAGAGTTTAGACCCTTCAGGTCGGCTCCAATTTGTCATAGGTGTGGTCAAAGGGTCATATCAGTCCTCAGTGCAAAAATGCACCCGTTTCCGTAAACAACCTAAAGGAAAATTTAAATAGACGAAATCCAAAAAAAAGAGAGACCGACTATAGTCACATCGAATTCTACCCTTCCTTTTACAGAAAAGGGAATACTAGGTCAATAATGAAATTAAAACAAATTCAAATTTTCCTAAGCATGTAGAGTCTTCTTCCATAACTAATTGCCCTTTTTTACTTAAAAATAAACAACAGTCAACTAAAAACCAGTTTTTAAGAAATTTAATAATTTTAATTTAGTTCTAAGGTGTATATTATGTAAACAAACTGGACATTATATCTGTGAGTGTCTCTCTTTGGTCCGACACAAGAGAAAACCTTCTAATTTTTCTGCTATAAACCCTTTTGACCAGAAGAAGTTATAGGGATTTTAAATCTAAAGCCATAGGCAATAAAAATGTTACCTCTTGCTCAGGTACATTTAAAAAATAAAAAAAATAATGCACTACAAGATTCAGGATCAGTTAAAAGGATACTGTCTTCTGATCTTTTTGAAAAGTTAAAAACTTTAGGAATAGTTAAAAGTCAGAATAAATTTTAGATTTACGGTTAGCAAAATATTGCACCCTCATTTATACCCCAAAATTGAAACACAAATAAGTTAAGTCGAAAAACACACTCTTTTAGCTTTAGCGCAACACACCTTTGTTAAATTCAAAGAAATTAAAAAAAAAAAAAAAAAACTTGTAAAAAGTTTAATTCCAAAATAAGTATATAAAAATATAAATAAAAAACAACAGAAATTCAGATGTTTTACTTTTTTCACAACAAAACTTTAAAAATCCTTCTTCATAATGTTAGAATAACTTCTGTTACTTGCCTTTGTTTCCTATGTACTTAATGTAGATCAATTTTATCAAAATTAAATTCTCTACTCGTTTCTTTCAAAACTTTAATGAGTTTATTTTACAAAATTATTATAATACGCTCATTCTAAATACGCTTGTTTCTTACTTCAGTTGTCTTTATTTTACACAGTTTTACATATAAATTTCCAAATATGTTATTATTTTTGAAGTTAAAGTAACTTACTTAATTATTAATAATGTTTTAACTCCAACTATTGTCCTGTTGTTTGCGGGACAGAAAAGCATTTATTAAATTTGTTTTGTAGTCGAACGATATTGATTTAAAAATTATATTTTTATTAAGAATATATGAATAACAAAATATATGTGGTTTGATCAAAAACACTTGCCTATAGTTTAAAATTTACAAAATGTTATGATTTAAAACAATTTTTGGAGGATTTTCAATGAAAAGTAAATTGCTGCAAATAAATGAGATGTTCTATAACAAAAGAAAAGATATGAAATACTTTAACTATAATATTATTTTGGGTTCTAGTTACTGTACTAGATTGTTATTATTAATGAGTCACATTTTATGAATTGTGACAACTTTTAATACAGAAGTATCATTTTGAAACATTATGTACTCATTTTTTAAATAACTCGTACAATAAAATAACCCTTAGGTCATGAAAATTTTATCACTTTAATCTCTCCCCAGAAATAGAAACTTTTAAGTTTTGGAGAAAACCTCCAAATAAATATTACTTTTTTATTCCATTAAAATCGAATCATGCGTTAACATTGAATCTGTATTTTATACAAAAGCATCCAGAGCTCAGATATGTGTTGCTGTAATTAACTGCAACATCAAAGGTTTTGTTTAAGTGATTCAAGTCTGTATTATTGGCAGTGTAGTAACAATGATCATTTATGGTTGAGGTCATTATAAGTCAAAAGGGACCTTCATGTTTTAGAACCTAATATGTCTAATTTGCTTTGATCAAATCCTTTCCATTTTTATTATAGTAACTTAAACTTCGTCATATTATAAAAGTAACCCTTTGTCCCTCATTATTGAAGACATGTTTCAAAAGTAGAAAATGTTTTCGGCCGAAATTTGGTCTTACACTATAAAAAAGTATAAAGTATAAAATTGACAAAGTATAATTCCTTGTTTAAAAGAAAGAAATGAAGACTAGTGGAATAGTAGCATCGGTGAGTGTAGGGGGGGGGGGATTTCCAGCGAACACAAGCGAATTCTGAGTTAAAAGTAACAACTTGTTTTTATTACATTTTATAATGATATTGTATATGCAAAGTATTTAAGTATGGTAGTACGAAATTTTAAATGTAACATCTTTCTTTGCATAACTAAGTTTTCCAAAAATGTCTAAAGAAATTACTCTTTAATTTTTGAAGTTCTTATTGAATAAAGGTAAAAAACTACGGTGTCTTATAAAAAAAGAAATGAATCAAATAAAACTGCTGCATTAATAAAATACTCTAATTTGGTCAGGGTTGGAAAGAAACAATAATAGGTCAAGAGAGACAAGATAAGAACAATTAAAGAGATTAATCTCACCTAAGACTATATGAGAAAATGGGTAGATACATCTAGGGTATCGGGATTACCATGGCCATAAGTGCTATAGTTAGTCCATGTGAGACCTCCTCTTTCATACTCTATTCGGTATTGTTGAACATTCTAAAAAAAGGAAAAACTTCTTAATAAATAATTTATTACAAACATTCGATTGAACTCGGTTGAGATAATTCGATTCTAAATAAATTAAGTTAGTTATTTCTTCAACAATAATTATTACCGATTAGATATTTCTTTAACAATTAGTAGCCATCAAAATATGGCTTATTTTGGACATTGGGCAGAACATTGATTCAAATAAATTAATTAAAAACATTTTTGAGAAAATGTTCATTTAATATTTAACAATACATAATTACAAAAAAAACCTCAGTCAATTTCAATTTATGAATAAAAGGAAGAAATAAAACATGAAATGAAAACCCATTGCACTTGAATACTCTAATAGCGTCAGGGTTGGAAATGAACAATAATTTGTCAAGTGAGACCTGATAGGGAAGATGAAATAAATTAATCTAACGCAGGAAAACAGATTTATCTAGGTTCTCTCGGGATTCCCAAGCCTGAACCCGCTAATCATTAATATGTACTATATTTTTTTAAGATGTGCTGTGCTGTGTACAACAAACAAACATAAATTCATCCCTCTATAAGTGACTTCATAATGCCCTCCCTTAGCTCCATTAAATCAGTTTCATGTTAATACTGAAAGCCTTATGACATGTGCTCATTTTATTAGCTGTTAGGATCATTCTGAGAATTCTGTTACTACATTGAACACAAATTTGCCAATTCACTTCGATGCTTGGCTATGTTTTGTCAAAGGATTTTTATGTGACAACTAATATAAAGTACTATAGTGTATTAGTTACCCAGTTAACGAAGTATAGGTTTGCTAATAGTAAACAATTTCGTCCGCCGTATTTTGAATGATCATTTAATGACCTCAGCATAATGAAAATGTTAATTTTTATATTCCGTACGTCTATCGTTGTCTTCAGAACTTAAGCACAATACCGATGTTACCAGGCGACTTAAATTAAACAAAAGGCGGAACCAAATGGTAACAATGTTTGAAAATTAAAAAAAAAAGACAAAGACAAATTTAATAATTAACAAGGCTCAAATTTATTAAACAAGAAAGAAATTTAGACGGTTCAGATTTTATCATTTACAAAGCTGAAAAACATCCTAAGATAGATTATTATAAGCAAAAGCTTGATAATTAACAAGATT
Organism: Aphrophora alni; assembly: GCA_963513935.1. Classification (NCBI taxonomy): domain Eukaryota; kingdom Metazoa; phylum Arthropoda; class Insecta; order Hemiptera; family Aphrophoridae; genus Aphrophora; species Aphrophora alni. Next base: position 125,066,083 of record OY740765.1, on the reverse strand, counting down.
ACAATTAATCTTAAAAAAAAAATTATACGCCCTTAATGTAAAATTATAATAATAAAAAAATATATATATATTGATGAATAGATTCTGAAATTTATCCCCCCTTTTTTTTTAGTTTATATAAACAGTTACAAAATTTAACAATAAAAAAAGATTCTATAAGTGAGATTGATATTTTAAATTCAAAAAAATTATATTAATTCTAACAAGTTCATTATTAGATTAAATATTACATATCACAATTTTGTTTGTTAAATTTCTTAAATTCTAATTTGGCCAATATATATATATATATTTATAATAAAAGTAATTGTTTATGACATTAGAAGATTTAAATAAAAAGAAAAGATGAAATTTAGAATATTGAAATTTTTTTTTAAATTGACGTCAATTTTATTAATTTAGAAAAAACCTCTTGAAGGTTGTTGGGACCGAAAAGTTTGCATGCAAGCACCACCCAAGTATTTTTCTTTTAAATTATAAATAGCTATACAAGATTACATTTAAATAACAGTTTTAAGAACACATTTTGCTAAACCAGATTAGGTACATGTATAATACATATATATTTAAACAAAGTTCTGTAAAGTCAATTTTCAAAAAGGTCACTTTTGTGCACTTGGAAGTTTTTTGATTTATTATATAAAACATGTTTTAAAAGCAGGCAGAAACATGCTATGCACTTTTTGCTGGAGTATGCAAAATGAAACAAGATTGGTGAGTTTCTCCGACCAGCGTTTTAGCTAAAGCAAAAAAACACGTTTACTAGCATCTGTGCAAATTCAGACATGTTGTAGCATTAATGTTCTTTATTAAAAATATCTGGTTATTTGTCAAAATTAGAGAATATTGATTGCATCACAGAAATTCATTAAGCTTATAATTAAATGCTTCTTAGATGGTTAGAAAGCTGTATATATATACTTGGTTTTGTTTAAAACAAAGCTTGTATGAAACTTGAAAAATCTGTAAAATCTGTAAAACAAATATTCTGGTCTAGAAGAGATTTCTTTAATTAGTTTTTTGACATGTTCAATAAGATATTCTGATTGTTTAATGTTTATCACCAGTTTGCACTAATTTCACATAATTGCTCAAAACTTAAAATTTGACTGCTTAAGGTTATGTAAACTATGTTTTAAGAAATGAAAAATTTTTTATAATTATTTAGTTTCTGAAAAACATTGAATATTAAATAAAACATGAAATACATATTTTAATGAATAAATTTTAAAACATTAACAAAATTTATGATATGATAAAATCTGTAAATTTGGTTACCTGGAGTCCTGTCGAAAGTTTACGTGAACATGTGCCGTGAAATGAAAAATCTACACAACTATTTTATTAGAAAACCCAAAAGAACACATCACTGAATTGCAAAACTAAGATATTACATTTTCTCTATGAAACTGAAGTATTATTTGTCATGATGTAACTTTAATTTAGATTTTAACGGAGCGATGAAAGTTTTTTGTACATGTTGAGAATCCAGAGACAGAGTGACTATGTGTTTTAATCAGGTAGGCTAGCCGTTGTACTTTGTACTTACATGCATCACGCGATACATTCTAGGAAAGGCTGCTACGCGGCAGCACCTGTCAAGGGACGGAAGGTACTGCGGTAAGAGATGAGTTGATAAATTGTCTGCAGATTTATTTATGAATTTAGAATTCTACAGCTCTCCCCCCCCCCCCGAAAGACAGAGTTAGGGTGGAAAAGAAAAAGGGGCCAGAAGGGCCTCCCGCAAAATTTTGAAAAAGGAGAGAGAGAGTGTGCGTGAAGAGGTGAAGAAAAAAAAAATTTCTCTCAGACAGGTGTTTTAGACCTCGAGATAAAAAAAAAACTTAAGACTAACATGCATAGCGAGTGCCACATTAATTATATGTAGTTCGACAGAACCGGTCAGTATACCTTCACCAAGATAAACAACAAAGAACAAATACACCAAACTTAACTATTAAGGAAATGGACTCACTATGTCCTCGTCCGAAGACGTTATTGTGACGAAGAAACAGAAGAGTTCATGACGCTCTCTATATTCTCGTCGCATCGATTACACCCGCGGAGTGCTCGATGTTAAGATATGTCTGGATAGGGAAACATGTCAGGTACATGTAGCGGCCATTGCCGTAAAGTGGAACCTCATACTTGATCAGACTATGGGTTGAAAAGCGTCAAGTCCGGGAAACAGTGAGATATATCACTGAACAAAAAAAATCAAGATCTCTTCGCCTGCAAACATCTATACAGATTACGGCACGGAGGGGCTCTAGGAGAGCTCAGCCCACCGATGCCCAAACATACAGATGCGCATTTGGCTTAGAGGAAATACGGCTTGGTTCCGTATTTTGTTATGTTCTGCAGTGCACGGAAAGAAGACTACCAGATGACAATTTGCGCGGGCCAAGAAAGATCAGAAAGAAAAATAAATCGTAAAGGAGAAGGTTATAGAAATTTTGTTAATATTTAATTTATATGATGAGGTTTGAGTTGCTCGACGTGTGCTTTTTTAATGAAACGAGGTGAATTGGCGAAAGAAAGCGCAACGGTAACCGGAGTAAGAAAATCAATGATCTGGAAGGGGCCGGACCATCGAGGCATCAATTTAGCAGCTCGCTTGTCTATAGCGGAGCTCAGAGGGTGTGTTTTACACCAGACAAGATCGTTGATTTTATACAGATGAGGCTTCCTGAATTTGTAATAGGTCTTCTCGACCTTTTGGTGCGCTTTCATTATATTGTCTTTGGCCTGGCGCCAAATTTGTGAGGGATTAGTATTAGGTTTTGGAAGGAGATCATGTATGTTCCAGCTGAGACTCAGTGGTGTATTGGGGAGAAAATTAAAAAGAATACTAAAAGGTGTTGCTTTAAGAGTCTCATGATGTGCGAAATTGAAGGCCAGCTGAAGCCAGCAAAGGGAGTCGTCCCAAGAGGATTGATTTTTGGAGTGATAGGCGATGAGGGCTGCCTTAAGGTTTCTGTTGAGTCTTTCCGCATTATTAGGTTGGGGGTGATAAGGGGATAAAGTTGCATGTTTAATACCGCGAGAAAAACAAAAGTTGCGGAAGACATGTGATACAAAACATTGTGCATTGTCAGAGATTATTATCTTTGGAAAACCGAAATTTTGAAAAATGTTTTGGCTTAAGGCCTTAATTGTACTGTGGGAAGTTGCATCTCTGACAGGCATGAGCCAGGTGAATTTTGAGAACTGGTCAACTGCGACCAGTATCATGTTATAGCCCTGTTTTGTCCTAGGAAGCTGTCCGACGTAGTCAATATGTAATTTTTCCATGGGACGATTGGGGACCGTTGAGGCAAGGTATCCTAATTTGGAGTTGTGAGCGGGTTTGCTTACAGCGCACACCGAACAAGCTCGCACTTTAGAAGTGACATCCTGTTTTAAAGTTGGCCAATAAAAATTCTCCTTTACCTTAAACAAAGTTTTAAGTATTCCAAGATGACCACCCACAACGGAGTCGTGATGGTAATTAATCACCAGGTCGACTAAGGACTGAAGTAAATAAATTCTGGTGGGCTTTTCCAAATGATTTTTCAGGCAAAGTACACCTTTACTTAAACAGTACTTCTCCGAAGAGATGTTCTGTTCAAGGTCGGCAATGATATTTTTCAAAATAGGGTCGGCCTTCTGATGAGTCTGGATGTCATGAAAAGCTAGAGGAAAATTTGTGAGGAGACTGGTACACGAAAAGGTGGCATTTTCTTCGTTGAAATTTTCTGGTTCGAACATGCGCGAGAGGAAGTCTGCTATGATATTTTGAGTTCCTCTTATGTGCGCTACCTTAAATTTCAATGAAGTCAACTTGGCAATCCATCGGCCTAATTTACCAAGTTGACGAGGACGTGCTAAAAGCCAAGAAAGGGCTTGGTTGTCGGTTTCTAATAGGAATTCCCGATGTTCTAGATACTGCCTAAATTTCTCCACTCCAAAAACTACTGCTAGGCATTCGGCTTCATATGCAGATGAGGCTTTTCTTTCTGCAGGTGTTAAAGTACATGAAGCGTACGCTATGGGCTGTCGTGAGCCGTCAATTTCTTGGAGTAGAACTGCTCCAAGGGCCACCGAGCTCGCATCCGTTTGAAGGATGAAAGGTTTGGCGAAATCGGCCATCCGGAGAACCGGAGGCTGTGTTATTGCCTCCCGAAGATGTTTAAAAGCTTTCTCTTGTTCAGCTTGCCAAGAGAATTTTTGGCCCTTCCTACGAAGCAGATTTAGAGGCGCAGCGTGCTCCGCGAAATTAGGAATGAATTTAGCAAAGAAATTGACCATTCCAATAAATCTGGAAACGGCCTTAGGGTTCTTGGGTTGCGGAAAATTTCTAATCGCCTTAGTTCTAGATGGGTCGATTTGCACGCCACGAGAAGAAACTAGGTGTCCTAAAAAGCTTATCTCATTCACAGCGAAACGGACCTTATCTGGGTTAACAGTCAAGCCAGCCCGCCGCAAACGAGTAAGGACTTCCCGAAGATGTTTTTGATGCTCTTCCCAAGTTTTGGAGTAGATGACTAGGTCATCCAGATAATTAAAAATGAATTTAAATTTGATGTCATGGAAGACCTGATCCAGAAGTCTAGTAAGCACTTGGGCACCAGTACAGAGTCCGAAAGAGACTCGAGTGAATTGGTAGTGCATCCAAGGAGTACAAAAGCTGGTAATTTGTTTGGACTTTTGAGACAAAGGGATTTGATGATAAGCTGAATTTAGATCGAATACTGTGAAATATTTGGCACCGACAAACCAGTTAAAACTTTGGTGTAAATTAGGTAGCGGCACCGCTTCGACGACGATGTTTTGATTGAGTCTCCGATAATCAATCACCATCCTTGTTTTCTTTTCGGGATGTTGAACCAGAAAAACAGGGGATGCATATGCCGAACGGCTAGGTTCTACTACTCCTGAATCTAACAATTCGTTAATGTGTTCACGGAGGTATTCCATTTTTGGGGGTGCCAATTGGTATGGAGAATACTTGACCGGAGTGTTATCCTTCAGTTGAATATCGTATTCAACTAGATGTGTTAGTCCTAACCTTTTTGTGAGTACCTGAGGAAAATCATTAATTATTTTTAAAATGGCGTTTTTATCATTCTTTTGGAGATGACCTAAAGGATCAGGAGCAGTAGCTTCAGATGTTGAAGACACTATGGGTTTATAAGCAGAATTACTGAAATTACACAGAGGAAAAACAATAGACCTTGAAAATTTAAAATAGAAGTTTTTTGCTGAAAGATCAAGTACCAGTCCCGTTTTAGAGATGAAATCTGACCCGAGGATCAGAGGACACGACAACTTATGCGCCACCAGAAAATCTACATTCCAACTACAATGTTCCATTTTAAGATGAAGGAGACAAGAGTAGGAAATGGGCAACCTTTTTCCAGAAGCCGTGACACAATCAGCCTTCACCCTGGTTATGGATTTAAATGCTTTGGTGTTCTTTAATTTCTTAAAAAGGGCTTTAGATATGACGCATCTTACTGAACCGGAGTCCAGCAGAGCCTTAACTTTAATTTGCCCAAAAGCTACTTCCACCAAAGGCAAAAACTGATCGTTCAGACCCCTAGATTTAAGAGAAATATTTTTTTTTTTTGAAGTTTGTAGTTGGAAAGCTTGGAGCTGGAATAGGTCTGCCTGCGCCTATTCCGTAAAGAGAAGAATTTACAACCCCAGATATAATGACCGGGCATGCCACAATGATAACAAATGGGAGTTAAGTAATTTTGAAGTTTATTGCCGAAATTGTTTCTACTTTGATGGGAAATTGAATTAAAATTTTGAAAAGTTTGTCTATTAGTGAAGTGTGGGTTGAAGTTATATCTAAATCCGATGTGGTTGGTTTTAAGACGGGAGGCTGGCCTGGAGCTACCAACTAGACTCCAAACCTGCCTCCGTTTTTTGGAAGGTATTGCCTTGTTGGAGGCCGGTTTCGACACTCTGGGCTTCTATGTATCGGCTGACCGCAACTGTAACAGACTACAGGTCTTGTAGGTCTAAAGTCAGGACTTTGTAACTCGGGTCTCTTTAATGGAGCCCTTTGCCTGTCAGTATACATAATATTGTTTACGTGAGCGCAGAGTCGATCTAGATCTGCGAAATTTTTAGGCTTGGTAACAAAAACTAAGCAGTTGCGGACTTCCGGAGACAGTCCCTCCAGAATGACGTCCGTGACCTCCAATTCGGACTTATCTAAGTTAAGGGTTTCTGCAGCCTCTTTAATTTGATTAACAAAAATGTGCACCGCCTCGTTAGTCTTCTGGGGCCTATAAAATAACTCCTGCACTAGAGAAGCCAACCTTTTGGATGGTATAAAAAGGCTTAAGGCCTCTTTATGAAATGTATTAAATGCCTGATGTCTAATCAGACATGAATTTAAAGGTCCCTGTGCATAGGGCATCAGAATATTGTTGATATTGGAAGCTACATCTGGATAAGTTTTCACAATTTTTAATGCTATTTTAAAAAAATTTAGTAATTTATCGAGGTCGAACCCATCTGTCTGAGGTATGGTTTTGATGATTTGTTCGGCAGGATGGCTTAGCTTTCCGTATAAGGAGATGTAGGAACAGCTTTTTGAACTGCTGGGAGTTGGTTGCTGAGGATCGGCCTGCGGCGTGTCCGAAATGAGATTTAGCCCGTTAGAGCGAGATGGCTCTGCGGAGCTGGCTTTAGTGGTTCCCCCAGAGGGCGTTAGCGGGATGCTTACATTCAATTTTAAAGGAGCTATTGTTTGCTCGAAAGCTTTAAATTTTTCTTTGAGTGTTGCAAAATTGTTCTGTAGTTCGGCCAGATCCCGTGGCACGTTGTTATCTGCAACTTTTAGTTGCTCAGTTTGCACCTGAGTTAGGAACTCTAGTCGTCTTCCGAAAACGTTCATGCGCGCACGAACTCGAATCATTTTGATTCCTCTTTCGGAATCTAGGTTCTCCAGGTCGTCTTGTAAGACAAACAAGGAGTTCCGGGCTAACGATATCTGTTGCAAGAGGATCTCTTCGGTAAAGTTTCCCATTTCGGGCTCAACGCTATTCTGTAGAAGGGACCTAAGAGAGCTTCGCATTTTAGCTACAGTGTCTTTCTCACCACCTCTAGCTACGACCTCAAAAGCAAGCTCAGTGTTCTTTAGTGAGTCTACTAATCTCAGCAAATCCACTGCCATTTTAACTATTGCTGATAAAAATTAACAAAGTGATTTTTTTTTTTTTTTTTTTTTTAATTTTCTTTTAAGATGATACAAAAATGAAGTGAAAGGACCAGAAGATGACTCGAGAATTATATGTTGTGTAATTGTTGTGTATATGTGTGTGTGTAAGTATGAATTAATACAGACAAGCGAAAGAAAACTCGAGAAAATTTTAAAGGAAATTTTGAATATTTTTTTTGTTTTTTTTGTGTGTTTCTATCTATTTTTGGGTTTTATTATTTATTTAATTTTTTTTGAATTCCCGAATGAGCCCTGCCTGTCTGAATCAAGTTCAATGAATGACTAGAGTGTGCAATGTATGTACATATATATAAAAAAAAATTTTATTTAAGCAGAGAAAAACAAAGAAAAACAAATTTTATCAAAATTGGTTTGGAAGTTTTTGTGTAAAGTGTTTATATTAAAAATAAATAAAAAAGAGACTAATAAATTTATATAGATAAAAAAATAAAAAATTTCATCAGCAATAGTTGTACAGTATTCAAAAAAGCTGCAAAACATAAAAATTGAGCCTTGTTTAACAAAAGAAAAATTTTTAAGAATTTAAATTTATATGGTTCCAATACAAAATTTTGAAAATTAACTACGGTTCCAGAATTTAAAATTAACCACTCTATAATTTAGAGAAAACCACGCTCTGCTACCAGAAACATGTTACCAGGCGACTTAAATTAAACAAAAGGCGGAACCAAATGGTAACAATGTTTGAAAATTTAAAAAAAAAGACAAAGACAAATTTAATAATTAACAAGGCTCAAATTTATTAAACAAGAAAGAAATTTAGACGGTTCAGATTTTACCATTTACAAAGCTGAAAAACATCCTAAGATAGATTATTATAAGCAAAAGTTTGATAATTAACAAGATTACAATTAATCTTAAAAAAAAAATTATACGCCCTTAATGTAAAATTATAATAATAAAAAAAAATATATATATTGATGAATAGATTCTGAAATTTATCCCCCCTTTTTTTTTAGTTTATATAAACAGTTACAAAATTTAACAATAAAAAAATATTCTATAAGTGAGATTGATATTTTAAATTCAAAAAAATTATATTAATTCTAACAAGTTCATTATTAGATTAAATATTACATATCACAATTTTGTTTGTTAAATTTCTTAAATTCTAATTTGGCCAATATATATATATATATATTTATAATAAAAGTAAATGTTTATGACATTAGAAGATTTAAATAAAAAGAAAAGATGAAATTTAGAATATTGAAATTTTTTTTTTTAATTGACGTCAATTTTATTAATTTAGAAAAAACCTCTTGAAGGTTGTTAGGACCGAAAAGTTTGCATGCAAGCACCACCCAAGTATTTTTCTTTTAAATTATAAATAGCTATACAAGATTACATTTAAATAACAGTTTTAAGAACACATTTTGCTAAACCAGATTAGGTACATGTACAATACATATATATTTAAACAAAGTTCTGTAAAGTCAATTTTCAAAAAGGTCACTTTTGTGCACTTGGAAGTTTTTTGATTTATTATATAAAACATGTTTTAAAAGCAGGCAGAAACATGCTATGCACTTTTTGCTGGAGTATGCAAAATGAAACAAGATTGGTGAGTTTCTCCGACCAGCGTTTTAGCTAAAGCAAAAAAACACGTTTACTAGCATCTGTGCAAATTCAGACATGTTGTAGCATTAATGTTCTTTATTAAAAATATCTGGTTATTTGTCAAAATTAGAGAATATTGATTGCATCACAGAAATTCATTAAGCTTATAATTAAATGCTTCTTAGATGGTTAGAAAGCTGTATATATATACTTGGTTTTGTTTAAAACAAAGCTTGTATGAAACTTGAAAAATCTGTAAAACAAATATTCTGGTCTAGAAGAGATTTCTTTAATTAGTTTTTTGACATGTTCAATAAGATATTCTGATTGTTTAATGTTTATCACCAGTTTGCACTAATTTCACATAATTGCTCAAAACTTAAAATTTGACTGCTTAAGGTTTTGTAAACTATGTTTTAAGAAATGAAAAAAATTTTATAATTATTTAGTTTCTGAAAAACATTGAATATTAAATAAAACATGAAATACATATTTTAATGAATAAATTTTAAAACATTAACAAAATTTATGATATGATAAAATCTGTAAATTTGGTTACCTGGAGTCCTGTCGAAAGTTTACGTGAACATGTGCCGTGAAATGAAAAATCTACACAACTATTTTATTAGAAAACCCAAAAGAACACATCACTGAATTGCAAAACTAAGATATTACATTTTCTCTATGAAACTGAAGTATTATTTGTCATGATGTAACTTTAATTTAGATTTTAACGGAGCGATGAAAGTTTTTTGTACATGTTGAGAATCCAGAGACAGAGTGACTACGTGTTTTAATCAGGTAGGCTAGCCGTTGTACTTTGTACTTACATGCATCACGCGATACTTTCTAGGAAAGGCTGCTACGCGGCAGCACCTGTCAAGGGACGGAAGGTACTGCGGTAAGAGATGACTTGATAAATTGTCTGCAGATTTATTTATGAATTTAGAATGCTACACCGACATGAAATTTGATATGGGGACTACAGTAAGATCATATAGAAATCTACTAAAATTTATAAAATTAGAATTGAAATTGTTAAAATCCCTGTAATAATTGTGCGTATATTTTATGTTTTGTTCAACGTATTTCATACTTAATTATACTAAAATTTGATGATTTTATTCCTGCAGCAATGCAATCTCTCAACTATGACAAATTGTGAAGTTATGGTAACTATTTATTAGGTGCGTCCGACATTAAGATTGTTGTGATATTCACAATTCCGAGGTTCAGAAAATATGTGTAACAATTTTCTTTAAACAAGGTTACTTTACTGGATCAGACTTCTTGATCTACCAATTTAATTTTTCCTACAAGGCCCAAAAAAAACAACAAATTGTGGGTGTTATATTTAGAGGATTTGCTTGTATTGCAATGTATGGTGGGGCTGGGTAAGTATCATGATGGTGTATATGTAGTGAAGAACTGATTTTAGATTCTTCTATAAAATGAAACAAAAATTATTACTTTCTGAATCATGTCTGCCTTATATTTGAAATAGTTAAATTCCAAAACTTCAAAGCCCATTATTTTCTTAAACACACGAATTTATAAGATTATATAAGATGTACGAGTTGTGGAACATTAGCAGTTTGTGCTTCAGTCTATGAACTGCAAACAGTATTTGTAAACCTTCAGTGAATTTGATAGTGATGTAATATTATTTAATGTCTATATGCAGAATGTTTCAGAATTGTTATATACGTTCAGATGGCTTAGAGAAAAAAGTTCTTATGCTGGTCACATCTCGGGATAGTTTTTAAATTTTTTTTTGGATAACTCAAATTTGGTAGTAGCTGCTATAAATAAATTACTAAATTCTCAAAATAAGTTATCACGGCAGTGGTAAATTTTTCTCAAGTTGCATTCTATGATGAGTTTTAAAATTCTAATCATCACTGTTATTACGAAAATGGCGGTTTGTGAGTTATCGAAACAAATTTAAAGATATAGGCTTTGGTGTTTTGCGGGAAAAGCACAACTACAAAAATTACTGTTCGAGAGTATTTGGCAAAAAACCAAAAGGAACTTTACTTCCGTCATAAACCAAATATGACTTAGGCTGGGGACATGTTTATGACTCAATAGAAACAGGTTTATATAATATATAAACTAATTTTTCAAAGTCAGAGTCTTGTTTAGTTTACTTTTTTTTTATTATTAACTAACGAAACTACGTTTTGGTGACGATTATTTTTGGTTTGTTTATCTTGATTTTAGTGATGGGTGACTGAAAAAGTTTGTGCAATGTTTTTGCATCATTTGTTAGCGTATTGACCTAAATTTCTGTACCGAATTTTCACACAGGTTAGAAGAAATATATTGGTTGAAACAAGTTCATTTAATGATTTACATATTTTTTATATATTATTATAAACAGTACAATAATTTTTTGAATGAAAACGTGCAAACTGTTTACTTTACAAAAAAAAAAATCAAAGATAAAATGTGTTTGTTTTGTTTTTAACAACAAAATTTAGCTCATCGGATATTTCACACAAGAGTATGTCCAAAAATGTCTCGAAACTTTCAACAAAATGAATAACAACTTTTGATTTTTATGAAAATCTTATAATTGTAAAAGGATTTTGAACGTTCTACTGTTATGTTTAAAGGTTGAAGAAAGAAATACATTTTTTTGGTTATATTTAACAATTTTGTGATGATTTGATATCATAAATATTAACTGTGCGACAGTTTAAAACAGTTCTACAAAATTTATGTATACAATTTAATATTTACATTGTACACAACTTTTATATACAAAAGTTGGATTTTTAAAGAAAATCGCAAAAAAGAAGCTAAACTGGAATCTCTTCGAACGTCACTTCGTATTATTTTTAATTATAGAAAAATATAGTAAATTATTTAAATGAAATCCTCTAAATTTTATTTGGTTTTGGTGACATTAGGACTGCTACACTGGGACCGTTAGAGATATAATGTAGCTCTCTGATTCTATTACATTGGGGAATTCCTGACTACAGAAGGTATTCTTGTCTTTGCTTAGTTATAAAAGTGAGGATATTCCAGGTTAGGTTAGGTCGGGTCAGGTTTGACCCCAGGATAAACTCGAATAACTGCTCACCTTTCAGGTTCATGCTTGAGATTCCCCATAGTGTGTTCCAGGCATTAACTTTATTTAATTATATATAAAAAGGTATATTACCTTATTATTTTCCGTCATACAATCCAACTGATTTTTCAGATTACCGGTTTCGACGGTTATACCGTCATCTTCAGATCCTTGAACATCCTATTAACATCTTATTTTATAGGTTATCAGCCGTTCTGAGGCGTTGTCTATTTCAACATAAAATATCACAAATTATCACAAAATTTAAAAGGTTTGTTTAGAAATAAAATGTTTGTTCAAATAAAATATCCGAAATACATAAAATATCACAAGAATTTTTAAAAATTTTTAATAAAAATTAATATACCTTTTTATATATAATTAATTAAATATACAATCTAGGAGGCCAACACGCATAATAATTATGTTTAAATTAACTTTATTGTTTGAGGATATGTGTGTATTTGGCAATAAGGGCCAAATGATTAGTTTATGCATTTTATGAATGCCAAAATGTTAATTGGGTAAAAAATAATTAACTATTCGATTTTGAATAATTAATAAAATGATTTTGATTGAGTAAAGTAAATTAGCTGCGGAGGACCATTCAATTAAGCAGTAATTGACAAGTGTAAAATTTGTAAATGTAATTTAAATCCAATAGAGAGATATCGTCTATGTTAATTGCTAGTTGATTGTGCAATACCTTGAAAGATGGTGCCTGGGTTGTCTCCTCTAGGTGAAATGGCACTCAAATTAAATCGGTTAAGTTCTTTACAAGCAAGCATTTTAAAACTGAAATTATATACACAAACAATATTAACATCTATAGATGAATAATTTTACACAAATAAAACATTGGCACCGGTTACCTAGAGCCATACGTATAACTGATTCGTAGAATTGTGTTTCAGAAAGTTTGTCAATGTCAGTGGCGGCGATAAGAACCCGCGGCCCCCCCCCCCCGCAAATTTGTTCATCGGGCCCCCCCCCACTCCCAATAATCTTTTCCCGGATGTTTATGTTTTCGCCGGCCGGCGCCGGTGAGTCACCGCGATGCGCGACGTAGCGATAGCTGCATTACTTATCGGCCAATGGTAAACAATAAACATACTTCGTATCATGACATAAATTAAATAATAAATACTGCTCTCTAAAAAATAGTGGTTATGCCGTTTTGGATGCACGATGCACAATCTTGTCTGAAGACATTTTACCTTATTTTAGTAATTTCTTGACAATACTCATAAAAATATTATTATGATAGGGGGGGCCCGTCGCGGGTCCGGGTCCCGGTAAAATTTCCCGAAAAATCCCGGTCAAGTCTCGCGGGCCCTCCCAGCTCACGGGCCCCCCCGCACCGCGGGCCCTGCGGGCCCGCTATCGTCGCCGCTGGTCAATGTTTACTTAATAACGAAATGACTGTAGAAGTTCACATAGCGTTCATAAAGAGTACAAAAATATTGACTTCATGAATGATTGCGTTTGTGAATGCGAATTCCGTGAAAACGACACTTGAATAAATAAGCTTTATGTTCTAATGAAGAGCGTGATACTCGAGTACTGTCTACCATAGTAATGCTGTCACATGCTTTCAAGGAAGGGATCAGTGTTTACTGTTTGCAGTGGATTCCAACCTCTATTCCTATAAATTTTATTTTACGATGGTTATTCTTTTCGTGGATAAAAAAAAAAAAATAATAATTAAAATATTCTCATAGTCATTGCATTGTATTAACTTTGGAGTACGTAACAGCTTTTCAAATAGATTTATTCCGAAACGCGTTGGCAGAAAGTAAGAAAATGCTAGGAGCGTTAGAAAAATGTACTCAAATGACTATTGGTATATACAAATTGTGGAAAATTGTAAAATATAAAGTTCTTGCATTTTGTTATGAGAAGTTGCATATAAAAGTCAAACAACAAGGATTTTTAATTATTTTTTACTGTCTACATTAAATTAGATATTTTCATATCTGAATTAATAATAAAATTCTGGACTATTTTATCAAAATAAAATACAGTAATGGACTAGTAAAAAAAATAACGTTTTTAAAAGTTACTGATTTTTGAGATTTATGTGTACGTTCGAAAAAGAGAATATTGTGCTTTTAAGAAAGGTTCAATTGGTTTAAACAACGTAGAGAATTTATTTGTGTAATTTCAATTTTAGTACACCCAAATCAATTTAAAATAAAATACTAAAGTAATTAAAGAAAAGTTCAAATAAACCTTGACCAAGATTTTTAAAACTTATTATAATAAAATAACGAAGTTGTAACAAATAAGATAACTTATCGCTAATTGTATATATATCTGATTGAGAATGTTTGCATATATATATATATATATATATATATATATATATATATATATATATATATATATGAGAGAGAGAGAGAGAGAGAGAGGGAGAGGGGGATGGAGAGAGAGAGGGGGGTTTCTTGTAAATCTTAGGCACCCCACTTTTTGGTTTTTTATAGTTACCTCATAATCACAAATATCTATCTACATGTTTAGTGTAGGTGTTTGGCGGTCATTTGAGCAACATTTTATCTTAATCGTTGGACTCGACCTTTGAAAAAATTATAATATTGATTTATTTTCTTATTGCAACTGTCCCCAAATTTGTTCTGTAGAGCACTCCACATACAACAGAGAGACAGTTAGACTACAGATGACAAACTAGCATTATTCCATATTCCTCCTTTTTAATGAACTCTGGTTAATTCATACGATATATTTACGAAAAACACTTATCATAGAAGCTTGACCCATCATATACATTTCTCAACACTTCATATACTGTATGTATATTTTTTTTGTTTTTCCAGTATGATTTGGTTTCAATATTAATTCAAATTGTATCGGTGGTAAATGTTACATAGCAATTTTATAATTTATTTGATTGTTTTATATATTTAGTTTAAGTTGATAAATTAATGTACTTGGACCTGCATATTATTATTTATTTCTCTTCTACTTTATTATATATTATATTAGTGTTTTACCCTTGTTATTATTATTGTTATTACACTTTTAGTTGTTTTATAAATTTTGCATTAAGGAAATTTTTATTATTACTATTTTATTTTAATGATTATTTAATTTATTTTGTAATTTTAGTTTTGTTTGGTATATTTTTTTATTAGATTTTTTTATGGGGTTAAGTGACAGAGAGGACTACTTGAAGAACCTAACTTTCCCCATTACATAAGGATATTTATCAATCTATCTATAGAAGTAATTTCCGAAACTCGATTTTTGGAGAGGTGGAAACCAAAAGTTTTGTTATGATTTATCAAAATCTTGTTTGAGTCTATTATGAGAAAATCTTAATTCTTTTTTTTATGTCGACTACCCCTCAATAAAGTTAAAATCTTTACAACCATTTTGCTAGTAGATCACTTGGCGTACGATAATTTTGTATTTTTTGGACTCAGGTGACATTAAATCGGATGATTCCGCACAAAACTCAATATAGATTTTTCGACCCATTTTTTTAGGTAAAATAGATTTGACCTACTATTCTCTAAACTACTTAGGCCTATATTTTATATGAGAAGGTGTTGTAGTCCTTTTTGTAACTATAAATACTGTACAGAGTAATTTTTAAATTAAACGAAATTATTGTTTGAGGTTAGTTTGTTTTTTATTATTTGAAGTTGAAGATATTCTTCCGGATGTGGAATAATTTTAAACAGGAAATGTTACATTTAAAACAGAGAGTGTTTTTAAAGAAAAGACATCCATAGTCAGTATTAAAACCTTTCAGACAGAGGAACATACACAAAGTAAAACAAAAGATCAGTTCTACAAAATGTTCATGTATTGTTACAGGAATGTATTATTTTGTTTAATGTTTAACGCACTGTTGGTGGTTCAGTACAAGTTAAGTCGTGCTTCGAGGATCTGATGTAGATGCCGATTGCAATTGTGTGCACTTTGTGGTATCAATGAGAATGATGAATTATTAAAATAATTAATTTATACAACTTTCGTGTAATTTCCTTAAACTGTAGTTTGTTTTGCACGACGGAACTCTCTTTTAACTTTACTTACCCAGTATCATTATCATAACCCTAATCACAATCATAATTATAAATATAACTGTAATTTTAATCATAATCATAATAACATTCATTTTGCGTTTCAAGAACATTTATACGATTGTATGACAGCGTCTTTAAAACATTAATCTACTTTAAAAGAATAAAATCAACTCAAATGAATTCGGACTATGGTAAGATGAACTAAACTCAGTAAACGAAGTTATCGTAAAAAGAGTTGACCTCCATTTTGTGACTGAGCCTCACATATAAGTTAACCAAAAATAATTTTCGAATTAACGTCCATCCGTCATCATGGAAGTATTCTTTTTTTTTCTTTCTTTTTTTCCCTTTTTTTTGTTTTTTTCTTCTATTTACAGTAACAATATTTACAGAACTATAATGACAATTTATAAAGTTGATACAGTTTATAATTTAAACTTCATTTACAGATAATTTTTGAATTGTAAAAATAAAATGAATGGATATGTCTCATTTTTATTGCATCACAACTAGTACATTCAATTAAAACACTTTTGTAAATTTGTATATACAAGAAATTTATTCAAAAAAATAATAATTTGGGTATAAATTTTGGCTAATAAATAAAAATCGGGGTGGATTTTAAAACGCTACTGAACACTGTTGTAGTAAATAAAAATATTTAGGAATTTCCTTGAGCTTAAAAAAAAACAAAACAAAAAAACAAATTCTATTTAATTAAAAACCTATCAATGATACATGAACTTTCACAATTATCCATACCAAAAGCGCAAAAAATTAACATTCTAAGAAATATAATACACTTTTGTAATATGATACAAAATTGTTAATGACAGCGGCTAAGGTAATTATTTTTTAAAAACTAATTTCTTTGTCGTTATATTACGAAAGGACGACAGCGGCCACAAAAATAAAGATAGTGTTATGAAATTTGTTGAAGGGCCCTATTGAAATTCTGAAAGAAAAAAAATCGAATTTATAACGTTAAAATGGGAATAATTTTTAAACAGATTTTTGCTCATAATTCGTGTGCTGAACTGTGCATAATACAATATATTGTATTTGATAAAAATTTGACTATTTCAATTCGACATTTAAAACTACCAACAACTAAAGTGACAAATAGCGAAGTTATTATCAGAAGATGTAGTTCGAATCCTGACCGTTCATAGTAAGATTCTTTGTATTGCCTAACAATGCAATTTAACATTTCCTAAAAGGGCCAAGAAAATAGACTATCTACATGTTAAAAATAATTCCTGCTTTGTTCACTCATTTACTAAATTTAATACTCTTCTCTCAACCGATTTAGATGCTTTTTTTTTTTTATTTAAAAGATAATTTCAAGTTCTAAGTCACTGTGAAGCTATACATTTTATTTACGGTTTAAGTTTTATTACATTAAGTGTTTTAAAATCTTTAACTTACCATAATACATGTATTAGTATGCTACAACTAAATCAATAAAAACTATGGACACAATCGTAGCACTAGATACTGTGAAATTAAGTTTGTTTATAAATATATAGGGTGTGAAAAACTTATGTCCTATTTGTATTGTAAAAAGGTGAATTTGATTAACAAACTTAATACTAACTAAATGGTTAATAGAACTCGCTCCTTGATTGTTTTAATACTTTAAAAATTTGTTTTTTTTAAACTAAAAGTGCTACTGACTAGGGTGACATATGAGCTTAAAATGTTCCGCAGAAAAAGTAAAAGACAACAACTTTGTGAATTGGTCTGATATTGAAGAAGTTTTAAAACTCGATTAAATCTCTGTCAAATAGTTTAATGCAATTTCTGTTTGTTTTTCAAACACATCTTAGAACATGACATTTCATGATAAGGAGAAGATAAACATCGTGAATACGAAATGCGATCCCGCTGCTTTGTGTTTGTGTTTTATACATTCTTTGACGTGGATATGAATTTGAGGGCAAAACTAATCCATCACCAGGTAATCTACGGTAGGATTTTATTTACATAAATTTATATGAAAAAACAAACACAATATTTAGTAAATTCTACAATTTTATTGAATCTTGCCGACCATGGTTTCGCCAGCAACGGCATTTACAAGGCAGCTTAACAAAGACTAATGAAGATATTGAAACCTGACATATAATAATACAAAAAGAAGAACAGTTAGTTAGCTAAGAGGGGGGGGGAGTAGAAAGGAAACATGTGGTCATAAGGAAGACATTGGTTTTAACAAAGGTGAGTTTGACAAAAATTCTACCTGTTTATTGAGTACCAGTCTTTACAAAATATTCTCCTAATCTCTAACATTTCTAACGAATTTAATTTCCTACTTTTTGCATTGACATGGAGAATCTCAAACTTAACATTATTGAAAAAATCAGACACTAAATGAATTTTTAAATTATTGGAAAAACTAGAGTCATTATGACCCAACTGCCAACTTCTTTCGTGTTCACTTAACCTACATTTAAAACTACGGCCTGTTTGGCCTACATAAGCTGCTTTACAAATATTACATGTTAATTTATAAACACCACTTTTTAGCATGTTATCTATTTTATCCTTACAATTTTGAAACATTTTTCCTAAATTGTTTTTGCAGTAAAAAGCTGGTTTACAATGATTTTTCTTTTCTAATACATTCCCAACAGCATAGCTAACCTTACCAATATAGTTAATTCTACGCCATTTTGGTAAGGTTTTAGGGCTAATAGAATCTACAGTTGGGAATATAAGTAATTTAGCATTATTTTTCAATTTATTTTTTAACATTTTTTCTATGAGGTTATCAAACCAATTTTTAACAAACCAATTTGTTTTATGCAAGTTAATTCCGTACAAAAAAATCGTTAATAAACATTTTGATCCTTTATGTAAATTATATAAAATAATTTTTGTCAAACTCAACTTTGTTAAAACCATTGTCTTCCTTATGACCACATATTTCCCGCGACCTACTACTAACTCCCCAGTAGAATTTCACCAGCGTATTATTCTTTTAAAAATAATGTTGAAATTTAATATTAACTTCATTGGTCTGTTTAATTAAAAAATTATTACTCATATTACTAAGAATTTATGAAAATAATGAAATTTGATTAGGCAACAACGTTCCCCCGCCACACCACAACCCCAGTCCCTTTCCAGTTTTTTTTCGAACAAACAGTTATTATTTGGTGTAATTTTATTTTAAATTTAAAAGATAATGTTTTTAACTGCAACGCATTTCGTTAGTATCAGGTTTTTTTGTAATGCCCCTAATATAGGATCAAATTGAAAGACCTATTCGCGTCCAAAATAACAAAAGACAATCGCGTCATATTATGTTTTCAAATTTAAATGTTCCTTATATTTACTGTTCAAATATTGTAGTTATAATGTTGTCCAAGTCAACTTATGCAGAAGTGGCAGATGCTGTCTTGAAAACAAGGCTGACAACAAAACACTAAACTCTAAACATAGCAGTCGATATTGCGATTGAATTACAAAGTGAAATCAACCGGATATCCTTTTTCATTACTAAAACGACAGAAAATATCGCCTTTGTCAGGAAAGGATATTTTGTATGGCTGGAATTCTCTATTCTGATATACGAGGCCTGTTGAATTCTAAACTGAATGATTCCAGTACGCCAAGTGTACTAAATAAATATTATTAGAATTCGTTTTGTAAACCAATAAAGATAGTTCATTAAGTAAAAGTAAAGTAAAATATTGTGTTTATACGATATATTGTTTTTTTAATTAATGATAAAATAGTTGACAACCTGTACATAACTTTCTAAATATCACCGTAGAAATCAAATTAAACCGAATTACTACAACATCCAAAACCTCTCTATAATTTAATTGTTTTTATATCATATGCAGTTGTCATATAGCCTATTTCTTCATGATTCATTAATTTTATTTTTCTCGGAGTGGTATTTTTATTTGTTTTAAATTTTATTTTGTTATTTTTATTTACATTATAGTGTGTATGTGTGCACGTGCGCGCGCGTTTCTGTGATGTCACTGTATTTTCTTTCTTTGTTACTTTTTAATGTTTTGTATCTATACAGTGTATTAATATTTCACTATGTTATATACTATCCTTTTCTCTTCTGCGTTAATTTTTGTTTCTATTCCGAGTAATTTATTGTATTTTCGTTATATTTTTAGTTGTGTTTTGTTTTTTGTAATGATTGTTTCTTTTTATTACTTGATAATGTATTGTTGTGTTTTTTGGGGGTGAGAGGGGTTACTGTTTTTGCTAGTTTTGTTTTTAGTCATTTGCGATATTAAAATAAAATACTTATTATTCTTGTTCGACATGTGATTAAGACTTAGATATTGATCTTATATATCATTTTCTACATTGAGATGCAGTAGACTTGAAGGCGTGTTCAAATTCCTCCCCTGATACTATTTGTGGTTGGCCTTGTCTCAGTTCAGTAGCAAGAGTGTTTTTTTACTGAAGATGTTGACTCGGCCAATGAAACGTCGTCTTGTTGCTAAGAAAGTGTTTTTTAACAACATTGTTTACTTTTTTTTATTTCATGATTAACATTTCTACACATGTTGCTAATTTCATGTGAATAGTTTCTTGTATAATTAGTGAATATAAGTTCTGATGGTTGATAACATACTTATGACATAATTAATCCTGTGTATTTAGAAAAATTAATATCACAATTGTTGTGGGCACTTGGAAATCAATTTACTGGAAATTTAATTTTTAAAAACAAACTGCAAAACTAATTAGGCTTGTGTTTATTTTAAAGGTGAAATATGATGAAAACTGTACAATATTTCATTCTTTTTATGCCATTAATATTTACAATTTATTACCAACTTACACCAATTTACAAATGTAACGTTTGTTATTTATTTCAATTGGTGATTGAAGTTTCAACGAATGTTGTTCATTTCAAATAAATAAACAAGTTCTTCATAAAAAATTGCATATAAAGTATAGTAATACTGTGGTCCTGGAGATAGATACTTAAACCTTTTATTCAAATAAAATTTAATCTGTTAACTGTTTGTAATAAAATGTCTTATACAAGTTCATAGAACTTTATGTACAGTATTAACAGGCAGATCCATACTTTAAGATATATCATACTTGTTTTGTAAGACCGTAATATTTGAATTATTAGGTTTATATACAAATTAATATTTGATATATTTCCTGTATATTACGTTAATATTTTAGTTTTTATCAATGATAGATCTCAGCTGCTTGTTCTCAACTGTCAGAAGTTCTTTAATTGGTCGTTTCAATTTAAACATTTAATAATTATTTACGTCTAACTTAATGTAAACTTTTAATTTGAAAATGGCTGCACCAGTATCATTTGAATTTAATACCATTATTATGTAGGATACAAGACGAATAAACATTCTTTAAACATTTTTTTAATTTCTTTTTTTTAGTAACACAAATAGTATATACTATGATGGTCGAGGAGAACCGAACCGTGGTGCCCAACAACTGAAGGAAAAATCGTTAAGATTACATTCTTATAATTTAATTTTGATAATTTATTATTTTAAAAGGCTCTAATTAGTTTACAATAAAAACTGTTCATAATCCAATTTAATATATTAGCCAACTCATAGGAATTAACTTTTAATATGTCTACAAACCATTAAAAAATATTAATAACTTCTAACATTCAAAATATTTTTAGTAAAACCTCTCTAAAGTTAAATAATAACAAATATATAAATTGCAAATTTGTTAAAACAAAATTAATTTGTAAATGTAGTAGGCCAAGACAGATATACACAGCTAGCTTCTAATAGGTGATTTTTGCATTTATTTAAAAAATTAATTATTCTGCTACTTATTTAGACTCCTATGTTATCTTTAATATCTCTCTAATTTGGTAATTTGTTCGGGTTAATTGGCAGCTAATTTATTTTAAGCCTCTAAAACGTGTACCACTTTTTTTCGTGAATCAAGAATGAGACTGTATTTTGAAGTTTCGTGTTTGATTTTCATTTCATTGGTAAAATATTTTTATGCAGAAATCAACGTTAACTGGTACAATTACCTACGTATTATTAGATTGCACGATATTATTTGTACGAGTTTTACTACATTTTATAACCAATTTACGAAAAGTCTATTAAAAATAGTAGAGTGGATTTAATTAGTAGGTATAATATTGTGGGTAAAAAGCTATTTTAAGTTTGTACCACAAGTTCTGTTGATGTTCATTATTTTTTAAATTATTGTACTTTTTTACAGAAGTTATATGTAGGCCACCTACAAATAATGGTTAAAATCACTTGACCAATGTAAAATATGGTAGCATAATTTCCTTACTTGGTTATAGATAGTAATTATAAGGGTGTCACAAGAAATCTTAACATGATATACCAGTACATGTTTGTCTACACACCAAAAGGAACAAATAATGTTAAGTGAAATATTTTCGAATTCCCCTTTGTTTAGCCACTATCAGTCACTATTTATTTTCAATATAATATTTCGTAATAGTTAAGTTTATATTTGGTAGAAGAATTGTAAGTTTACTAAAAAAACTTTATATTCTACATATTTTCAAAAAGGTGGCCGCTATTCAATAAATTTAGAAGAATATAAAGAAGAAAATCGTGTTAAACGTCAAGAAGTAGAGCTAGTTACACAGTATAAAATTGAAACGATCTATTCTAAGTTAGAAGAATGCAGAGAAGAAATTGTAGTACAGTTTCCAGAAGTTAAGGGAAAATTAGGGGTCGGTGATAGTGAACGGGAAAAATTTGGCAACGAAATTTGTTTTTGACGTAAAAGGAGAGAAAGGTGTATGTGTTTAGTAGGGGTTAGAAAGTACTATGAACAATTTAACTGAACGAGTTGAGGAGAAGGAGTGTAGTACGTTATATAGAGGTGGCAATTGAGTTCCTAATAGTTTTAGTGAAATAGCTGTACTTGAATTTGTAAACGAACGAAGTGAAATTCACCCGAAAACATTTGTTGAAGCTTTGGAAATGTTTAATTTAAGTAGGGGTGGCAAGTGGGATTTAAAAAAAGTCTATATGCGCAAATATTTTAAAGGATAATCTGAAATATGGTATGAGGCGTATTGGAAAGATTATAGAAAGGCTTTGAACAAATTAAACAAGCGTTTTTGAAAAGATTCTGGTCCTGAGAGAAACAGGAAGATCTTAGGGATAAAATAATGATACGGAGACCTTTATATGGGCCCGACAGGCGTTGTTAATAATTTTGTATAATAAAACTGTATTTCTGTATCCACCGGTGTCTATAGAAGTATTTATAAGGTATTTGAGTAGACAGGTGCAGTTAGTATTAGTAGCAGCAAGAGAAGTAAAAACTGTAATGGATTGGAAAAAATAATTATGACATGGCAAGAAATACAACGATATGGACGGGTACGAATGAGAGGTGAAAGTATATAATGTTCAAAATGATAATATGTTAAATAGGGCAAGGTTGAAAAATATGAATAATGAGAGGGATGATAGTCACTAAAGAAATCCGAATCAAGGGGGGCCAGTACGAATAAATGAAGCGCCGATGGAAACAAATTGACGGAATAATCACGCGAATAATGAAAACCGCATGACTACGAATATCGCGGGAAATGGACAATGGTAAAGGAAGACCAAACCTTTCATAAGGAGCGGCTAGTAAATGGAAGAAGACAAATAAATAAATAAAATAAGAGGGTATTGAACTGATAGTTTTTGTTGACACTAAATCAGAGAAGGTTTATTGGGGGCTATTCAACAAACAAACAAATTGTAAGTTTCCACAATTCCCAGTGACAGGTTTAAGCCTAATGGGTGTGACAAGGGTCACAAAGGAAGTATTTTTAAACATAAACTACGAAGAAAAAACATTTAACACATTCAGTTTGGGTGGAGTTCATGAACTCCAAAGTCTAATGTTGTATTCAAAGGAATACTTTGTCTCAGCCACTGGAAATAAATGAATGAAACTTCGTCTCGAGTTTGTCTATTCCCTTACAATACTCGCACTATGGTCAGTTTTTGGTTCCCACCCCTCGATGGTGCGGGGGGGGGGAGGCGTTTCCATGGCGCTTGCTGTCAAATTGTTTACCAACACTATATCTCTTATCTAGAAGGATGGTTTACGTTTCTAATAGGAAAAAATTGTTTATTTTCGAAGCTTTGTTTATGTTTTGATCACTCATTGATCTGTAAATGTTTCAGTCTGTTCCCTTAGTTGGTTTCGAGTCTAATGTTACAGACTAACATTCAACAGAGCAAAAGGTTTTTATCTGTTTTTTTAATAAAATAAAATAAAATTTAAATAAAATAAAAATAACAACAATATTTATTTAGTGTTCAAGTGAATAGTGCGGTACAGTCGCGCGGGATTGTGCTGCGTGTTGCGTCGCGGCAGGCGCCTTCTACTATTGCGCCGAGCCAAAACTGCTTCTAGAGTTCATGAACTCCATACATTTATCGGCACTAATTACAGGTAAGGATCATCCGAATATTTTTTTTATAACACTCAAACATTGTTTCTACATGTATAACCTATGTTTTTACTGAATAAAAATTTTCAGCTTCTGGGTCAACCTTACATCAGCTATACCGCATTTTTGAGGGAAAATAGTGGAATTCTCAATTTTGAAGAAAATAAATTGATATTAACCTATAAGAAGGGAAAATGTCATATTCCGTTAATTAACCGAAACCAAGAGAGTCAGCTTATGCAAATAAATATGTTGCAAAATAATAAGGGATTGTTGGTAATAGCTTGTTGGTAAAGTAATTAGCGGAAGAACTAAAATCGGCGAAATTAGGGATAAAAATGAGTGGGATACTATGATTGAAGGTATCGGTATATAATATTACGCTGGAACAAATTAATAAAGATATTGGATTTAAATAAAAAATGTATTTTTTGATGAGCCCGGGTTAATAAAAAATTTTCAATGTAAACTAAGTGTGTCAGAAAATCGTACCTGGTGCCACATGCAAAGCGTGCCGCGGTACGAAATGAAATCGACGGAATGACGCAAAAAGGAAAATAATTGAAAGATCAAATTCACCTTTTTTTCAAATTTTTTGCTAGTTGTCATAAAAAAGAATCGATCTATTAGTTTATGTTTTGACGCGCGATGGATTAATAAAATAATTGTTCCCGATAGAGAAGCGCCAGAAATTGTAGAAACGTTTTAAAAAATTTGAAGTGGCTAAGTACTTTAACTCGTTAGATTTGAGTAGTTCATATTGGCAGGTCGGATTACACCCCGATTCAAGGAAATATATTGCTTTTTTATTTAATGGACAAATTTCCAGTTTAAAAGATTACCTTTTGGTTTAAATGTATTAGTAGCTGTATTTATAAAAGCATTAAATCAAGTGTTAGGACCAGAAATAGTTATAGAATTTACAACTAAATATGTAGATGATTTATTTATTAATCACTTCACAGGATTTTGACACACATTGTCGACATTTAAATTAGTTATTAAATAAATTACATGAATACAATACTACGATAAAATTGAAAAAAATCCGAATTTCTCAAAGGGCTATTAAATTTTTAGGAAACATTATTTGGGAACATGGGATTAGCGCTGATTCGAAGAAGCTATACAAAAATTAAAAATAATTACAATGTTTTCTAGAATTATGCAACTATTAGAGGAAGTGTCGGGGAAAATTTAACAGGACAATTATCGCACATTTTATGGAGTAAAAATATTTGGAATTGGGGACAGAATGAACAGTTTTTGAAAAAATAAAACGAGCATTTTTACAAACCGTAATACTTCGACATCCAAATTAAAAAAAAAAAAGTATTATAAAGTAATGGACTAAAACAAATCCCCGATCAAAAACGACAAATGTAACCAGAATCGGAAGCATTCTAATCTGTAAATTTCCGTCAATGAAACCAAGGATGTGTGTTTAGAATTCTCTGTATCAATCTTTTCAAGTTGATAACAAACATGTCGAGTTTCATACGATTTTGAATATTAAGTGTTGGACAGAATTGCGGCTGACGTCAGCGACGTAGACACACCTTCTCGATGAACACTTAAATCTTCAAAATCGGTTCAACCGTTCTAAAGTTACAGAGGTACGAGTGAAAAAACTTAAACACAATACACCTACAACATTGATAGACGCAGTTTATTGGGGGGGGGGGGGGTGATATAAACATTTAAATGATGATATCATTTAATACATTTCTGTTTATTTCTATTGCTTCCACTCAAATGAAAAAGATAGTGAGAATTATGCTATCGTTTTTGGGAACAAAAATATTATTTTCTCCTTCAGAATTTAATACATTTTGATATCTTTGCATTTCAGATCAACCCAAACATATCATTTTACAGTAGCCTATCCGTCCTATGTTTTCCTGTAACATGTTCTCACATCCAGGGAGCATTAGAACTCTATTGTTTCTGTCTGTTCTCGTTATCGGATTTGCTTTCTTAATTCATATGTATCTATTAATAATGAACACATTTAATGTTCTATTTTGCTACTTCTTTATTATTTACATTTTTCTAACGGTTTTATAGTAATTTCACATCGACAGCCACCACCATGAATCAATTTTACAAATTTTGATTTTACTAGATAGTCGGTACACAATTCCGACATCCCTGTGTACACCTGTGTACCAAGTTTGAAAGGAATAACTCAAATGAGTCATGATTTATTAATATTTATTTTTAGAAAAACCAACACACAGACAGTTAACTGAATATTTTAGACAAATGTTTTGGTATTTATTTTGTTTTGATCCTGCGAACAATTTCCCAAAGTGTGACTTCAGAGTTCCAAATCACTTTGTATAATTGTAATATGTGACAAAGTAATAAGGAATTATTGTTGAAAGTTGTATTTATATTGAATTAGCATTATAATATCGGTGCTATAGTATCGGAAACGCGTGTTCATCGCACATTGAAAAACTTTATGAACTATATCAAAAACTAACTTGATAATTAATCTTCTCAGTAAAAAATCCGTTTACATGCTTGTAAACCTTTAAAAACAGTAATTAATTAATGTTACATAATGGTCTCGTTTCGTAGTAGCTAAGTCTCAATACAGCTAAAACATATTGAACGATTCTATATATTTAAACTATATAGAATATAACTTAAATCGCAAATAGTTTTCATAAAAGAGAACAAATAAAATTTCCCAGGTGATTGTTTTTGAACCTGGAAAGGTTTTTCTCTACTTATTGAAACTGATCAGTTGAATAGTTTTTGAGATTTTTGGTCACAGACTTTCAGGGTTAACCAGTTTCAGAGAAAATACAGAAATATTGTTAGAAATGAACTTTGATGATATTACTAAGGACTTTTCTGTAATGAAAGCACGGGAATTTGATTTGTAGTTTATTATTATTTTTTTAATAAAACTCTTTTAGCACGTTAATTTTGCTATTAGGTACGCCTACATTTGATTCCCTTATTGATATCATAATGAATTATTTATTAACCATCTTTATATTTTAATAAAGTTATCTTTTATTTAGCAATGATTAGGTTATTTTTATATACAATCCAAAAACTATATGCGTCAAAAGGAAATTTTTCATGTTTTGTAGCTTAATAAATAATTGATTTTCTTTTTACTAATTTCATAATTATTACCGCTTTACATAGGTTAAAATATTAATTATATTTCTATATATATTTTAGACCTAAACAATAAATAACAAAATAAGATCGTTTTACGATTTATTACAAGAACTGTTTATTACGGGATCTTTATGTGCGTAGGAACCTTGAGAAACCAGTACATCAACTCACCTTATCTCCTCAACAGTTTATAAATAGACACCCTTTATCTTCTGGTTGAAGTATAAACTACGTTTTGTTTTGTCAAGGTCTAACTTCCTGCTGCTTTGTCTTATCGGGCTACAAAACTTTTCTTTATATTTTACACTTGCCTATTACTCTAAATAAAAAAAATATTTTACTGTTAATAAATAAAATAATTTTATTTTTTAGTATAACCACAAATTTAATGAAACATGTCGACCATTGTTACACTAGTTACATTTTTATCCTTAACTATTCTATTAATTTCTATTTGTTTTAGAAGATTTAATTTTTTAGACTTATTAGATATAATAATAATTGCATTTATTAACATTAATATAAAATAGAACCAAAATACGAAATTATGTAGTTTACAAATAAAAAAAAACAACAAAATGCAAAATATGGAATGACCGTAGTCGTCTGCCAGAGTAGCGATTATCATCTTACCTCCAGTCTAGTACACAATGCTTATTTACATAGTAGACTTAACCTATAAAATCAAATTAAATATCCATATCTTATTTGAACAAACTCACAAAAGCTCTTATCCGAATTAAGTTAAATATTTTATTTCAAACACAAAATGTTAACCTATTGCCAACAGACTATTTATATTTATACCTGTGTGTAAATAAAGTATTTACTTTGTTTGTAATTGTTCTAATTATATATTCTATTCCTTAGGACTAAGTAAATTTACAAACATAGCACATATAATTAAGTTTTATACAAAATTAAACATACAAACTGTATTTCTTCTTATTCTAACTGAACAAATAAACTAAAAATAACATTCCAGCAAATTAAATCTATTTTATAATCTGCAAGTAAGCACGCCCGCGTTCTCCTCCACCCGCGAAGTCCTGATAAAAATAAAAAATAAAATGAAATTAAAAAATTCCTCACCAAACCATACTTCATGAAACAAGACACGAAAAACCAGGTAAACAAAACATACATAAACATTGTAATTGTATACGTAATTACTATACAACAGTAATATTAATTTAAAATTAATAATTATACTCAGTGATTAACTTATCTCTTATTTGTTTACCTTCCCAAATGTAATTAACCAATCGATACCAGTTTCCCCCGTTTAAATACTTTATTACTTATTTAACATCAGCTGACCAGCTCTACTTATCATAATTGTAGGCCTACTTATAAATCCTCGGCCATGATTGTCATATCTATATATGATTTATCCTCTAGGTAATTATATAGCAGAGCTGCCTCACTTCAAAATCAATTTTTAAAGGTTTTATTCGTCAAATAAATGTTGGAAAAATATTTTACTATCGAAAAAAAAGTGTCGGAAAGATGATTACATAACATAATTTCACAAGATTACACAAGAAAATCTTAATCAGAGTCAAATTCTGCTGCAAATTCAGTAGATGAGGAATTTATTGAATTTAAATGTATTTCACTCGTAATTCGCCATAAATGATGAAAACGAGTATTATACTCATTGTACTTTCTCTTAAACATAAATTCGGCAATATGGCCATGGAAATGTTGTTTTGAATTTCCATATCGCGGCACATTTCCTCGCACCTCCCTCCATTGACGTTCAATTGTCTGCGTATATGCTTCAGTGTACGCATATGTAGGGCTGTATTATTATATGTCACGAAAGGTTTGGCCAGGTTGCTATATATAACCACCTGGCCAAACCTTCCGTACGTTTATTGAAGTGAATGTCATGAGTATGAAAGATAACAGAGTTAATTTTTTCACGAAAAAACTACTTGTGTAATTGTATTATTGTATTATGTAATCATCTTTCCGACACTTTTTTTCGATAATAAAATATTTTTCCAACATTTATTTGACGAATAAAACCCATAAAAATTGATTTTGAAGTGAGGCAGCTCTGCTATATAATTACCATCCTCTAAATTATATGACAGATGCTTATACAGTATGTTACACTCCGCCATGTTCGCTTTTTCCATCCACTTTAGTCGCTCTTCTTCCCTAATATTCGCGGAAATCATTTCCAGCTTCACATTCCATGTGGCACTTTCCCCACTATCAAGCTGAAATTCATAATTGATTTGATCCCCCTAATTTTCCAAACACAGAACCGCCCAGCCTTATCCTTTATTGCTTGTAATGCTAAACGTTTCGTCAGCCTACCTTATATACTTAAAATGTAGATTAAAAAAAAAAAAAATGTCAGCAGAGATCAAAACCCGTTTCCAAGTATATCGCGTAAGTTGGTGTAGACACAGGTAGTTCCAATATTCTCCTTATAGCTAACCATTGAAATCCTTGTTAACACTTCTAGCCGTACCCTATTACCGCTTTACAAATCGCGTTGTAAACTGTCTACTTTGCAGAAACAGGTACAGTACATTATTTTTAACAAAAAAATCACTAAAGAGGTTATTTAGGACAAATTTTGCTGTGGTTACCATTGTTATTTTGGTAAACACATAACTTACTTAAATATATATTCAAACTAAATGCTATAAAAAAAGAATATACAACAATAATAATAAATTAGTAATTTAAAAGTTTGATTTAGTGTTCCAGAATAAGATATTTAGTATCATTGCCAAATAAACAACACTAAAATACAAAAAATAATTTGATTTTATTAAATTTCAGGCTATTAAAACAAATTTTGAGACCCTCTATTTTTGAACCCATCTCTGTAAAATATTTTACCAATAAATAAACCTGTGACTACTGAATCATTTCCCCTATTCATACATTTTAAATAAATGGTGCAAAAACATTGCAGACATTTTCTTATACACCCATTGACAATATTAATAGTAACTGAACAAAGCCAAAAATGCCAAAGATTCATTAGCTTTAATAATATTTATTTATTTGAATAAAGCCTAAACTTCTTTTACTTGTTATAAATTAGTCATAAGGGTTAATCATATTAGGTGGTCAAGGTTTGTCTAATTTGTTTAAAAATTATTTCCAAACAGTAGAGTTTTTATAGTTGCGATAGTTACACCTGGATTTAGATCATTCATTTTTACATTTCACCAGAGTTTGAACGAAATCTGTACAGTTCATTTTGTGAAATTATTTTTGTCTCCATGGTTTCTTTTTTGGGTTTATCAATAACTCAAAAAATCATTTTAAAAAATGAAATGTTTTAACAAATACGTTGTTTTTATACATTTGAGAAAAAATTGATAAAAATAATTACAGCCAATTTTGAGAAAAGAGGATTTCAGTGTTTTTTGTCTTATACAAAAAGGTACGTACAAACTGAGTTATTAATCAAATTAAAACAAAATTCCAACGAAAGCCCAAAATAATATTAAATACTAAATTTGATTTAAATCAGTTTGTTTAAAAAAAAATAAAAAATTTGCCCTTGCATGAGCACAAAGAGTAGGCGTCAATATAATTCCTACCCAATTGAACTCATTTACTACTTTTAAACGTCCTCCCTCCCAAAACCTTTTTTTCACGTGCACCTAATCTTCATCCCCGTCTAAAAATCATTATTTTTGTTTTAACTTTATTTACCATAAGACCCCATTGTTTGCAATAATGATTTAAATTAAAAATCATTTCTTGCTAGGAGCTTGGTCTATCGGCAAATAAAACTATATCATCAGCATATAAAAGTAACTTAACTTTATATTTATTAGGTATATACAAAATATCAAAATTTATGTTAGAATGAAAATCTGAAACATTATGTGTTTTTAAGTGATTACTATAGTATCATAATCTAGCCCCCAACTTCTATCATGTTTCCCTATAGGATTTTTTAATTATAGGCCCCTCACTTTCCGGCGCTGCTGTACTGACAAAAGTAACGCTGAAAATTTAAAGAGCACATCATCGTTTGTTTTATTAAATTCCCTGTAAAACCGTATATAGTTGGACAATTTTTGTGAGGACAATCACGATTGTGGTAAATTTAATATTAATAAACACTGACTATTTTGCTAGTAGACTATTTAATTTTAAAAGAAGTGTTAAAAAACTTACAGAATCGGAGTCAACCAATTCCGGTATTTTGAGGTTGGAAGGTATTTGTTCAATTTTTGGAGAGGATATAGAGGACATTAGCTCTACAACGATTTCAATGCGTAATTTTGTATGTTCTAGATTATAAGGATAATTTTAATATTTAGATATGTGTATTTCAGGAAGAATAATACCATATTATTAAAATTAGAATTTCCAAAGAGATCTGTAGTTTGTTTGTGATTAGAAAAGTACACTTTTCTAGATCCCACGATCCCGAAAAATTAAATTCAAAGTCGAAAAAATAGTCGCAAGCTAGCTGCAGATGAAGGTAGGTGGTTGTATTTGAATTTATATGACTTTTAATAATTAGTTTGTTTTAAGAAAAAGTAGATTTCTTAGACTGTTTAAAGTAAAAAAATAATAATAATGAATTAAAATGAATGGGGTTAGAATAGAAAATGTTACAGAACCAGAGTTATTAGGGACTTTTTGAAAAAAATTCGATTAAAAGAATGTGTGAAATTAAAGGAGGAGGTAGAATTTAAAAAAAGGATATTGTTGAGATAAAATTACAAATCTTTAACAATCAACCAACCAAATTAAAACAAATAATCAAAATAAGATGTAACCAAATAAAAGAAGAATTAACTCCTACTGTAAATCAAGATAGGCCTTAATACTAACACTACACAATAAATAATGTAAATCACTAAAAACTAAAATTACCAATGTAAAAATTACAGTTGAGGTGAGTTAAAACCAAATTGCGTTGAAAGTAGGCTAGTTATAGTTATAGTAAATGATAGTATGAGTAATAGGTTAGGTATCAAGGGGAAAAAAAGAAATTAAGGAAAAAATTGCAGGGTGTGAAGTTAAAAATGATATACAGTATGTAAAGTAGTGGGGGAGGGGGGGCGAAATTAAAACCGGTTATTTTGTCGGAAGACAAAGGTAGGAGGAATTTAAATAAGAAATAAAGAAAATAAGTAAGGGGGAACGTAAACATGCCTATGTTAAAAAAATAAGAATGAAGAAGTAGGATGTCGGTCAAAAATCGATAAAAATTAGTGAGTAATTTGAACAAAGATAGATGAGTGTGTTGTAATGCAATAGGGTTAAGGGCAGTGGTTTATTTGTATATGGAACCACTAGTATGATATAGCATGTTTATTAGGAAGAAAGAAGGAAAGGAAAATTTGTATTTTAAAACCTACAGGCAGGGTAAGGGTAGTCAGCGCAAATTTAAATTCAAAGAGGAAGATTGTCTAAAAAACCGGCATACCATACCTACATAATGTTAATCTAAAAATAAAAAAGTTTAAGTAAATTAAATTATTATTAAAAAATTTATTGTTATGGTTATAACCTAAAATTGTAAATAATTAGTCATACCAGTTTGTAAAAAAAAAAAAAAAAAAAAAAAAAATTGATTTTCTTTGTTGTAAATTTGTGTAGGCTAATTAATTGACGTGACGGGCGAAAGCGTTTGCTCGTAGATTCTCGATCATACCAACCAAACCAGGTCATAAACCAATAGAAGAAACTTTAATAGTAAAAAAGGCTAATTAAATACAACAAATGTTACAATTTGTATTAAATAAAGTATTAGTATTATAGAAGTATTGTTCGGTATTCTTAATTAAAATATTTACCATTTTCCACGCGAAACTTTCTCTCGTCCTAACCACCCCTCTTTAGCATAATTTTCTCTTTCTCCTACAACATGGTGAACATGCCACATCGGAAGAGTCCATTCCATAATTCAAGGGGTGTTTTGCATTGTCTATCAAGTCCAAGGTCAAATGACATCATTTAAAATATTTTTGATTGGTTGACGGATATCACGTGATTGTGGACGCGAAGCGTTACCTAATACCTACCCAAGCCGTCGCTAGTTGGTGTTGGTTGGTACGTTGGTAGTATGTTTTTACAACGCTTCTTGTGCTATTCAGCAAATCTCATTAATTATTCATTGGCATCAGACGACGTATAATACGTTATATGTATTTATAATCGCTACAGTAATTCGTTCGTATCGAGCGACGTTTAAATCGCCATACTTCTTATGAACTTTCAACTTTCAACTCTGAGAATGATCACGTGGTTTTCACAACGCCTCGCTAACACGGTATCGCGGTATATTTCCTACCGTAGGGCTGTGCCAAACCATAACTTTAAAAATGTGTTAAGTTATCTGTATAATTAAGAGTAACATTAAACTGTAACATTACAAGTGATACCTAGTGCATTGAGGAAGCTGATTACCAGGAAAGGAAGTCACTTTACCAGACAAGGTAAAGAACAAATTATGTTACTCAATATCTTTATTACACAGATTGCATATTATATGTTGAGTCTTTGTTTCATAGATAATTCTCCTTTTAATCACATGTATAAACAATGAGAGGTTTGTCCTTGGAAATAATAATAATTCTTACAAAATCATGCTTCATTTAGGTCCTCCGGAATAATAATTCCTACAAAATCATGCTTCAAGTATTAAATAGGTTAAATGAAAATTTAGCAGTATTGAACAGGTTAAACTAGATTTAAAGTGTAATGAATATAGGTGCAATAGGAAGTAGTTAAATTACTAATAAAAAAATATTTTAAAATGTTACAAGTGAATGGCCAAAGAAGTACAGTATAACTTCCACTTTAATAGTTTGATTTCATTATCTTTGGCAAAGTCGAGAATGTAGAGTTGGCCATATGAACTGTTTTCTTTATTCTCAGCATACAAAGGTGAAATGAGATGATGAGTTATACCATGAATTTTAAATCAGTAAAGACCATAATTTGGTGGAAGGTCAATTTTTGCACCGAAAGAAGCAAAAGACATTGCATTGTACTGTACTGGCGAATGTTCTCCCTAAAATTTTTAGATTTAATATTGTTACCAGTAAAAAGATCTTTCAGTTCATCAATTATGGTTATTGGCTTTAGTTTTACCTTGTCTTCATACCAACAAAGGGTAAAGCGTCTTGATGTATTTACTTCAGGTTGGAAATACAGTGCAGAACAGTACTGACAAACTCCCACCAGACCACTTATAGAATATGGATTAAGAGTAGGTGTAAACTTTGAAATGGCACACTTGAAGGTTGTTGCATTTGTTGCATTGTTTCATCAACAGGATGGTCAGTTTTGTTAGATAATTTACATCTCGCTCATTCTAGACGATCGGTGAAGGTGGGTTTTCTTTTACGTTTTTTGTAGTTGCTGAAACATCGTTAAAATAGTTTGTTTCATTGATAGCTGCTGAAGAAGAAGTCTATTTCTTGCAATATTTCATCAGTAGGAGGGTCACTTTTGTTAGTTATTTTAGGTCTTGCTCCTTCTAGAAGACCGGTGAGGGTGGGTTT
The DNA here is from genome assembly GCA_963513935.1 of Aphrophora alni. Lineage (NCBI taxonomy): Eukaryota > Metazoa > Arthropoda > Insecta > Hemiptera > Aphrophoridae > Aphrophora > Aphrophora alni. The sequence goes on along the minus strand of OY740765.1, from coordinate 125,031,054 downwards.
TCTCCGACAGGGTGGGTTTTCAACGACAGTTCTTTTTAATTGCTGCAACATTTTGGTTGGATGGTTTGGATCTTGACCATTCTCGACGACCAGTAAGTGTGGGTTTTCTCGGGCTTTTTTTTTGTAATTGCGCTTGTTTGTGGTATCTCAATTACACTTTTGAAATTACCAAAACATTAATATATTGAATTCAGCTGATTAAAGTTTTGTCCGTATGTCGGATCGCCTATTATGTAATCACTGTATCGATGCCATTGTTTCATTATTTTACTAACACACTCTAATCAAATATCATAATGATTTTCTTAGTGTCCATAAACGATAGGAAACATTTCTGAATAAACAGTTTCTATCCAATAATTGGAGGTATGTCAAAAGTTTATAAGTAATGATCATGGTTGTAATCAAGTGATGCTAACCAAACAAAAATTTACCAGCTATAATATAACATCTAGAAATTTAAATATGTTATTTGTTATGTAGGCTACTTAGAAACACAATTCTACACGTTTAATCACCACTAACCTACTTAAATGAAGTAAATTACAACGTAAACAAACCGTGTTATGATAATTGTTTTGTTATAATCAGCTGATCTGTGCTGTTTATATTAAGCCGATCAGTAAAAACAATATTAATGAATAGAAAATATTTTAAATTATATTTTTATAATATTAAATGAAGGAATAGTAAACTTTTCATGCAAATGGGCAAATATATAGAGTTAATTACTTTCATTTAACACAACCCGCATGTAAATCGGTCCAATAGAACTCCAGATCTCACTCGGAATAGGCTTAAAATTTTACCCCATGTTAAATTGCCATAAGAGATTTTAATTTCCGTTTTTACAAAATTTAGTGGGGTAATAGCTGAAATCAAAGCAAAATGGGCAATATACAGACAATTACCTTTCATTTGGTACCAACCATGTGTAAATCGGTCCAGTAGTATGGTCAGGCTCGATGTCATAAGCTTTAAATTTCTTCCCTATGTTAAATCTCCATAAGAAAAGTTTATTTTCAATTTTTGACCCAATTAACATAAACCTTTGTTGTGGTACAACCCACATGTAAATCGGTCAAGTAGAAAGGTCAGGGTCGCTCTCATTAGTTTTGCAAAAGTTTTTTAATATATAAGATGGAAAAAGGTTATCAATAAAATTTTTGCTGTTTATTTTATCCCACAAACACGAATTTATTTCCATTAGGATTTGTGTTTTGTCTCTAAAAATACTTATGGACTTATCTTATTTCCTGTCAGTTATTTTAATGAAATAAATCTGGCAAAACACATACATATTTACTAATGTATAACTTTTTAACAAGGCCATCATGGTGGTACACACCCAGCCCAATATTTATTTTTTTGAAAAATAAGTTCCAAAATTCACGGTTATTATATTATTGTATTTATGTGTGGCATAACAATAAAGAAATAATTTCAAAGGCCATCATTTTACTATAACACAGCCTAATATTTGGTGGGCATAAATGCACAGATGATATTGCTCATGAATAGCCTCTGTCTCTCTCTCCTGCATATGGTGGAAGCATGAGACCACTAGTATGAACAACACAGTGCCTTCCCACTTTTCATATGTTTATGCAAAGAGAATCATTTATTGTTAATTATAAGTTACACTAAATAATATTTATTCATGAAGACTACCTTTTAATTAACAGTAACATATTAACTTAATGATTTCAAACTCGATTTTATTAGTTGTTGTATTTAACTAACATTAACACTGAAAAAAGCACTACAAAAAAATTAGTAAATACATAAATAACGAGCATTTTTAAAAGTTAAAATTTTCATTAACATTCCCAATTTTTCTAACTGTGACAGTTCATTTTATAGTTTACTTTGCCGATTGATTTGAGCAATATTCGATTAAAGTAGGGCCTATAGTTGTTACAAAAAGAACTAAAATTAAAGGTAAAAATAGACAAAAAATATAACATTTTGTTTATAGTAGTATAAGAATTTTATGAGGTAGTTTTCAACATTTTTCGTTTTAGGTCCTTTCGTGTCACTTATGTCACAACATTATGTTTTTTTTCAGCATTTTTCTTTTGTGTCACTTATTTCAACATTATGTTTTTTAATTGACAAATACATTACAGTTCTTAAAAATAGCTTTTTACTTGACTCTAGAAGCAGACATTTTATAAAACTCTTTCTCAGCTTCAAACCAATTTTTTTTTTTAATTGTCCATAATCGTCATCTAGGTTTTAAGAATTCATTAGTTGGTTTGTACAGCTATCCTTTGGACAACTGATCGATAGATATATAAATTTTCTGTTGCAACATCTAACTGAGGATATTTTATTCAAAATTTTATTACGATTAAACTGCCAACACTTTATTCCTGGTGATCATTTTTTCTTCGTTTCTATCATCTCCATCAGGTTCATTAGCTTGTGAACTAATTAAATGACTGGAAACAGTTCTGTAACCATCATTTCACAGCTGTCCGCTTGGTCTTCTGTGTTTGCTGCTCACGATATAGGTCTGTCATTTCTTCCAAGTAGATAATTTCGTAATCTGTATTTAACTCTAACTGTGACGGATGATAATGGAGTCCTCCATTGTACCTCATTATGCTGAAAAACCCCTTCCAAAATATTGTGATTTAACCTGTTCGTTATTATATAGGCCTATCTGATTTCATATTTACTTTGCATGTCTTTGAAGAGCATTCTTAGAGACTTGATACTCATAAGTATCCCTTTTTGAAAAGGCAAGACATGCTTTTTCTTTCCTTTCACAGATATCACTCTCATATTCTCAACGGTAGTTTCTATATCGAGGAAAATTTTATTTTTAGTTTCTAGTTCCAAGCCATATCCAGTCATTCTTTTCCTAGAATCAATCCTTGGCACTTTCTAATTAAAAACATCAAACCAATTGTTCAACCAGCTTTTTTAAACTCCTAAATCTTTTTAAAACAATCGAATTTGTATGTGAGAACAATGGGTGGTTAATTTAACTTTTGTCTTTCGACGTTTTTTAAATTCATGTGGCATTCGGTAACCTTATATGCAATATTAAATCTGACGAACTAGTTTTCTTCATCAACTCAAAAAGAGCACACTTCGTTAAACATTTTTCATTTAATAAAAACTCAGAATCAAGAAAATGGTTCCCTAAAAGTTTTATGAGATGTGATCCATCTCCAATTTCCTGCAACCAGATTTAATAAATGATTATTATACTCATCAACACCCAAATCATTCCATAAACCCCTGTTACCACCCCCTAAGTCTGAAATCATTATTATTTAGATGGTTAATACCTTTTAATCACTACTCATTTATATTTAAAGTAAAAAGTCACTTCCCTGACACAAAAGTAGGCTATTAAAATAAAAACATACACGGAAGTATAATAGAACTAAGGTTTCTAGGTTAAAGGAATGTCACGTAAACACACAACATATTAACTGAACACATACATTAATCGTATGTCGAATAACATTAACACAATTTAACAGAAGCAGAACTAACTGCGATCTGTTTAAAAGTTTGTGGTCTCCTTTATTATTGTATTTATATGTGGTATAACAAAAAAAAAAAAAATCAAGGGCTATCATTGAACTAACCCAGTCCAATATCTCGGCTTTCGTAGAGATATATGAACCGTGATTATCAGATATTTACATTACGTCGTGATCATCACATTTCACCGATCATCGCTTTTCCAGTCATGGGACTACTACAATATTACTGTTACCACCCTATGTCCACTGACAAACAAAATATCATCAAAACATATTTAAAATACTTGAACTATCAGGAAAATACTCTTTTACCACCCTTTAAATACTTGAACTATTAGGAAAAAACTGATTTACCACCCGTGGGCGAGAAACAAAATATCATCGAAACAAATTTTAAAAACTTGAACTTGTTAGGAAAGAAACTGATTTATCACCCTTATGTCCACCGACAAACAAAATATCATCAAAACACATTTTAAAAACTTGAACTATTAGGATAAAAACTGATTTACCACCCCTATGTCCACTGACAAGGGTCACTAAAATATGTGATTTGTGGGTTATCAGTAAAAATAACCAATAAAACAGGTCATGCACAGTTCAACCAATTTCCTTTTCTTTTTCTTAATATGAATAAGATTAATGATAAAATCCAATTTAAAAATCTAAACTATAGCAATTTTTTTAGTATAAATATGCAACATCCAAATAGCTAATGACATTTGATAGTAAACAGGTCGGCTTTACCAAGAAGCACACTCTTTGATGAAGTTACTGCTTTGGCTAGTAACTGACGTCAACTTCTTTTTAGTAGCATGATTTCGGTTAAATTTTAAGATAAATTAGGTTAAATTAGGCCGATAAATTTCACCATTCCGAAAATGGCATAAATACCTATTAGATTCCATACAGGCTTAAGTAATATGGATGAACGGATGTCCCGGAGAAATGATTTCGTGATATTTAAAGGTTAGTTAAAGATAGTTTTCTTTTTATGTATTTCTTACTCTCAAATCTCTACAATAATTAAAGGTTGCAGTCCCAGAACAGGTGTTTTTGAACAGGAAAATTTAGAGAAATATTTAAAAATGGCATTGTGTGGGAATTTCATGGTTTCATTTTTGTGGATCCCTGATTTAATTTAAAACGCCTAAACTTAAAATATTCAAAAATTTTAGGTTTTATTTAAACGTTGGAAGACAGTAACATTTATGTAAAATTTTACAAAGTTTTTTACAACATAATTTTCATTACAATCAGCTTTTTTTAAGTCTCCATTTTCAAAATATTTGAGATTATTTAGGGGAAAAAAATGATTGACATTTAAGCTAGGCAACATCTTGAATGATTCAGCTAAAAAAAGTCCAGCCCATTTTTGTATTCTTAAGTAGTATTTTTTGTAATAGCTGTTATTCTTATGTCTTACTACCCCCATTATAACAAATGAAAAGTCTGTCGAGGTACTAGGGTTAGGTCAGAGACTGGTTAAGCATAAATGCAGATGTGTACTAAGTTTTTTAAGTATGAACTGAGAAAATACCCATGCGGAACTCTTTATTTATGGAACTCTTTATTTATTTTTTTCCGGCTATTCCAATCTGAACAATTCTAACATAAAATGCATAATTCAATTAAAACTTGAACTATAATTAATTTTTTTTAGATAACACTTCTTTCTATAAAACAATTAAAGTATGTGTAATAAAGAGAATGCCTGCCCGGTTATGTTAGAAAAAAACTATTTTAATGAATAGGAAAGGTATATTTTCACTAGATTTTTGCTAAACAAAATCAATAAATAAATTAATCATCTAGAAGCTGAATTTTAATCTGTTTCAAACTAATTATATAGCCATCATTATTAATAAATAAATATTGAGCTTGACTTGTGAGATAATATTATTAGATGAGTAAAACTCGAACACAAAATCTCACAAACATTACATTTACTTCGAATGTGTTTCATCAATAAAGTCGTTATAGTTTGCCTGTGTTTCATTTATGAACCGATCAACTAAATCCACTGTGTTATGACATTATTATTTTTTATTAATTTCAAAACTATGCACCGTTATTTCGTTAAGATATAATAATAATAAAAAAATTCCTAAGGGGATGCGGTTTTCAAAACCTTAGAGAGCGTCTAGGACATTAGAGAAGGCTGTGTGTTAAGTTTTTATTATAATCAGTTCAGTGGTTGTGGAGAAAATGTGATGAGTCAGTCAGTCAGTCAGTGGTATTTGGGTTTTATATACAGTATAACATAATTGTGATGACAATTACAAATGCCAATTGATTGCCATGGCAGTTTTTTTTTGAAATGCTAAATTATTGTGGCTGTGCTGAAGTTACAACTAATCCTAGATTTCATTGACAGCCCTTACTTACTGTGAACATGGATAACTGTATCCTACATAAATTATGTTATATGGCAATATTTAATTCTTTAACACAAGTTTTTTTTTAAATGTTTCAAACGTCATTATTAAAATAAACTAGGTCAAATTTACCACTCATAAGCACCGCATTTCGATTTAGTCAAAAATGATAAATTTATACAAATAAAACTCACAAATCTTTTGTGAATTTCTACATTTATTGGTCTAGCTGACCATGGTTTCCCCAGTTAGGGCATTGACAAGGCTTTTACAAAGATGATAACCTAAGAAGAATTCTACACATTTTTGAGACCAAGCCCAAAAGTCCCTCTCTGTACATGACAATGGAACCTGTAGCTGGGAAACCCAGTGAGTCATAAACTATTTTTAAACATGCTTTGACAAAGGTTGAAGTAGTGGGGAAAAAGACAAAAATTTTGTCCTATCCAATATTATTTGCTATTTGAATACATGAAAGTTCTACACAAAAATCCTTATTATCCATAGGAACTTTAATAAGACAATGCAACATACTATGGAAAGCAGCTAATATGTGATTATAGGAATGTTGCGAGGTAGCATGTATAATGTTATCACTAAACGTGATTTTCCTAAAAATGCTGAAATTATGCATATCATCACTGATTTTAATAGTAAGATCAAGAAAATTTATTTGATTATGCAAATCTATTTCCATAGTAAATAGGTATAACACCCCATCAATAGAATTTACAAAACACTCGATAATCATAAGAAAACAATTAAAGTTATTTTACCACTTTACACAATGACATTTAGCAACATCCTGGACATTTGGAGAAGGGCTGTTTTATTACCGTCAGATAATTAAAATATGGTAAATATTTGGAGAAATATGTCTGCATTTCTCAAAGTGAAGTTTCAAGAACAAAAGATAAATGTTTGTAAAGGCATGATGTTGGATTTTGAAATCTGTTGACCACTATGGTCCATCTAAGCATTGTGTAAATGGTTAATGATCCAAGATTCAACATTGTCGATATATATGTATGCAAAATATATGTGTAATGTCTCCCTTCTTATATGGTACTAATTTGTTGAAAATTAGTACATTGATTTGACTGTAAAATTTTATTAATAATTTGAAACTTGCAATAATTGTAGTTGTAACTAATATTAGAAAGCGGTAATATACATATTGCAGGACTCTCTTGTCACTTGAGTTGTTTACAAATGTTGAGAGAGTACTTTTAGGAATTAAAATAATTATTTATAAAATAAATACTGTAGTAGACTTACTGAGATAGGCGCCTATTCGATTTAAAGACTTTTAAGAATTATTGAGGGGTTTGTTATTTCTAATGGTAAGGAATTATTTTAGCAGAAGTCTTCTAATAACTTGCAGAGGTCTATACCAAATGATTGAGTGATGGAACTAACCATTGAGCAATGCACCAATTCCTTATTATAAAAAAAATAAGACATACTCGGTAATAACAATTTATTAATTTACATTGTGCTAAAAGCTTTTCTTTTACAGAATTCTTCATTTTGTCATTGACCAATAGTTAGGCTACTTTAGGTTTACTATACTTTTCAAGGTATTTCCCCTTAACCTTCTTTTTTATTAAAAACCAAAAACAGCATACCGTATTTATCTTCTTAAATGAAAATATTAAAATTAACCTAACTATTACTTAAATGTAGTATAACAGCACATGTGTATCATAAATTACTACATTTGTTTATAGTATAAATATAAGCTAAATACCATAACATCATTAAAGTATTTCAAAATGTATTCCTTCCTTAAAAATGTTTTTTAAATATAAACAAAATACTTTTATCTTTATCCCACTTAAAACCAAATTTCATTATTTATTTTAAACTCTTTCAAATACTAAATTTTTTAACCTGTTTATTACTGAATACATACAGTTAAACAATAGCGCTAAAAAAAAAAAATATATATACATATATTTTTTGAATTATCAGCAGAAAATACTAGTCTCCTAAATTATTCTCTATAATCGGAGATAATTTATTTCGCAGTTTACAAAATTATCTTAACCAATCTAACTGTATTTACCCCCTTGTAACTTTTTTTTTTACATAAAGATAGAGATGTAAGAGTTCTGTGCACTATGTTAAGATAACTCATCAAAGAGGCTAATGTAGCCTAATAATTTCATATTTCTATCTTAAAATAGTTGATAAAGAATTTATATAGAATTCTATTGAAATTCAGAAAAACTAATAGTAAATGTAAGATGGGTTGCCATTTGCCATTTAAAACAGTTGTTTTATATCTGGAGTATTATTTGAATGTTAACACAGTAAATTATATCATAATTTCCAAATTAACAGATATTTATTCTGCATGTAATGGTACCAAGCTCCTATCTACGGTGACAAAAAGCAAAGTTATTGTCAAAATATTTTCGACGAGTGGTGGTTTCTTCACAAATTCTTCGAGGCCCACTAGGGCCTAGAATTCTCAAGAAACCAACTTTTGGGCATTACATCTGCTCGTTTTACATTGTATGATGGGGCTGGGTGAGTACCACGATGGGCCCTTTATAAAAGTTTTTAAATACACTATTCTAATAACACAGTCTATTTTCAAAGCATAGATAAAGCATAACATTTCAGATCAGTTTTATGTGTGGTTGTTTCCCAAGTTCTACAAACTAATAATCTTTTTTTCTATAAGTTGATATTATGAAATTTTAAGTCTATGTTTAAAAACTTTCATATCGATATTGTCAGTTTGTACTTAGCAGACAATATACTTAGCATTAAAATTCAAAATTTACGAAATAAATTACAAATTTTGAAATTTAAATTCTGAGCTCTGGAAAACCCCAAAACATGGCAGCATAAAGAGTTTAAATTGAAATCTTGTTCAAGCCACAACGATTTCAATCTTAACTTCTAGATAAGCTGAAAACTTTAAAGTTGAGGAATAGGCATGTATTCTACCAATAAAATAATAACAAGACGATCTTAAAATATCAATTTTCAAAATAGTTTAAGAGTTTTAACCATATAATATAATACAATGGCAAATACATTATGCAGTATAGAAATAGGAATTTATATCCAGAATCTTATTGTTTGGAAAGGTTTGATTTTAAACTAATTACCAGATTTCTATAAAAGGTTAGGCTACATATTTTAAATATAGAGAGGTCTGTAAATTATGAATCTATCTACTGTGTTTATTTACAATACCTTTTGGATCTTGATTCACGAACAAAGTGACATCTACACTTAGATTTAGGCGGTTTGTCAAAGACAGATCTCTCCTGAGTCCAACAAGAGGGGGGCACAAAAGATCTAATTAGGTCGCAGTGCAGGAGGCGCTTTTAAAACACTCTCCCCAGTCTTAATAATAATAAAATAGATTTAGGCGGAGACATTTTTATAACTGAATTTTAACGTACAAAAATGTTAGGGATTATACTTTCATAATGTAGTTATTATGTTACATTTTTACCATTAAAACTATATTAAGAACTATTTCACAAAAAATACAGAAAGAGACTGCGACCATGAATTAAGCACTTATATAACCTATTGTGGATGAATAATAGACCATCTAAGAGGAAAAGAATGCTAGAAAAACCCATTTTAATAAGAAAAAAGAAAATCTTACAAATAACTTTAATTATGAAATATCTTATTTGTGGAAACAGTATTAGAAAAAAAAGAAGTTTTTCAAAAAGCATTGATGTATCCAGCAAACATTTTAATAAGTGAAATAAAAAGTCCTCCTATAAAACAGACCAACAAAAATTAGGTTCGGAGATGGAACAATTTTAAAGGAAAGTATATTTTGCATTGTTTTGCACTATAAGTAGCAGAAACTCGAAAACAATTCCCAGTCCTCTCCTAACTCCCAAACATCAAAGCCGGCGTTTCTTGGTGTAATGACATATACGTCGTCGTATGTTTTCTAGATTAGCTGTGTTATACAGGGTGTCTTGTAACCATATGAACAAACTTTGTCACGTTATTCAGCATGTCAAAAGAAACAAAAAATGTAATATAACATGTGTCCTATCTCATTTCGTTTTCGGTCTATCTGTCTGTATGTGTGTTTTTTTTTAAACCTTAATATCTTTGAAACTATTTAAGGGAAAATCGTGATACTTGGTATGATTGTTACTGTAGGTAGTTTATAAATGCCAATAAAATTTCGTTTTCATACAACTTTCCGTTTCAAGATGGCGGCAGTTCAAAATATTCAAGGTTAATAATTAATAAACTACAAATTTTATCAAAAAATGTTATGACACAAAAAAGTTAGACAGTTTTAAGACAAATAAAATTATGTATAATTTATTCTTATTGACTGAAGTATAACTAAGAAAATTACATTTTGGTTAACATGGTTATTAAAACGTCCATTAGAAAAGAACAAACAAAACAGATGATTTCAACAAATCAGCTTATTTTAACAAAACAGCTGATTACAAGTAAATAGCTGAATCCAAGTAAACAACCTACTCATTGTTGTACAAAATCTTGAGCTACATAGCGCTCTCTGTTTGTAGTGTAAGTGTAGTAATTGTTTAACATGATGAACCGTTTTACATTAATTTTCAAGAATATGCTGACATACATTTTATGTATGGAGTTGCTGGGGGTAATTCAAGATTAGCTAGTAGATTGTATGCAGAACGTTTCCCACATAAGAGAAAAAAATAATATATTATTATTTTTTTTTCCCATTTTAGAGATATTTAACAATAAAAATTTGAAGCGACCACCATTTTAAAAATATACAAAAGAACATTCTGGTTTTTCGTACAGGGGTAGAATGTTTTACATCAATTATGTATACAAAATTTTAGTTCAATATATAAATTACTTCCTAAGATATTAAGTTTTGTAAAAAAAAAAAAAAAAAGAAAAAAAAAAAGACAAACATATTAAGAATTCAATTATTATAAATTCATATTTATTTCGGTAAAAAACAACTTTAGTTAATAAACATAATAGGAAAAAACAAATTTCATGTTTTGTAACCATTATTTTATAAATAATAGACTATAAAAAAACTTAATATCATTAATTACTGGATAGGCTACTTTTAAATACATAATATAAACCCTTCAAAAATAAAATGAATTTAAAATATATATTATTTTCTTTATGATACCAGTTTTAAATGAAGGTAAAATAAACTAAAGAACAACGTTTAGTAATAAAATGTGTCAGTTGGCAGGACTGACCAAATTTAAAAATAAAGGTGCCGTCATTCCTTGTAACGACCATGAATTCGATATATTGTACATATTTTACAAAACATATTGGATATATTGTATATATTTATGCCACTCGTGGTTTTGCGTAGCAATAATGCAAGTTTCATGATGTGATGTATAAATAATAGTGTATAATGTATAAACAATAGTGTCGTATAAATGTGTGTGTGTCACTGAAGGTAGACTATTGTGAGAAATATTATATTGATGTTGTTCCCAAACTAAAAAATAACAAAGTCTTAGTAAGGTAAAAAGGACGGAAGTCATCTACATCTAGGGATGTACCTACTGGATAAGAATTGATGTGACTTGTTTTGAATTGAAATCCCATGACAGGAAGTAAACCAAACCTTGAGACCAATGAGTCATCCTAATTTTGTTGCTAACCAACACCCTAACCTTGAAAAGATTATCAATCTATTTCATGCGATACAAAAGGCAAATATTCAGTTTTTAAATGATGTTTATTAAATAAATATAGATTCAACACTCCCAAGTAATTAGAAAATATTAAAAAATTTAAATTAAATAAAATAAATAAATTTAATAAAATTAATAAATAATAAATAAATTTAAATTAAATATTAAAATTTAAGAGAATTTGAATTTTGGGAATTCAAATTATTTATTAAAATTTAATTTGATGTAAAAAGATTTGGTTTTTATTTTCTCTTGTTGATTTGAAGTGATAGTAATTAGGAAACTCATTCTACGTAGGCTCAAATGTGATAAGCATTATACATTATAAACAACTACAAGATTCAGCCTTACAGTATATAGTTATTTATAAAAAAACACTTAGTCTAATATTATCGTAACTAAGTTGGTCTTGATTTTCTTGTGATATGATGCAGATTACGAAAATAATATTTGTGACTATACTGAAATTTAAAAAAAGTTGTTCTGGCTGTAACTATAGGCCAGTTGGTGACTATTAAGGCTAAACATACCTGAAAAAGTTGTGTTTCTGGCCCGCTAGATAGCAGCATCTCTGCGGCAAAATTGCATTACTGATAATTTGCGTAATTATTGTCCGATTTTTGTTTTGTAAGTTATTTTGTAAATAATATCAATAAAATATTTACGCTACGAAGGTGAAACTTTTTTAGATTTTTTTATAAAAAAGTTGTTGAGCAAAAATATTATTATTATTATCATTATTTTTAATCGCAGGTAGTCATTTTTTAAATAATAATTTTAAATGAATTTTGCCGTTTTCAGATATGAAATCGGTCAAATGGTCCTATCGGAATCGTGTTTTAAATATACTATCATTATTTCTCTCACGTGCCGCGCCCCCCTTCCGCGTGGCGCACCGCCATACTGCCCAGCCTCTCTGACGCGCGGCCCCTCCTGTAGTGATGTGGTGCTAATTAGCAAAACAGATAATTCCAAGCAGCTAACGAACGTTAGCAGTTGCAGAGCACTCCTAACAACTAGAAATAGCTGCTTAACAATTATTAGAACTTATACTAGCTGATGGCAGCACCTTTCATAAACTTAGAGTTCAGTCCGTTTGTCCATTTCAATTTGTTAGATGTGGTTGTATACTTGTTGCTTCTTTGCGTTATTTGAATGTGTGCAATATATATTATAAATTGCATAAGTTATTCGCCATTCTAAATAATTACTCCATTTAAAGAGTTCTACCTTTTATATGAAATGTAAAAACTATTAATCTGTTTTGACTACGTCGAAAAGTGTTTGTATATCAGATATAAATTTGTCTCAGATTTTTAAATAATATATATCACTAGTTTTAAAGAGGAAAATTATCTTTATTAAAAATTTTGTTACATATTTTATGTATGAATTAATCAATAACGAATGGTTACGTAGTTTAGGGTTTATTACATTGTGTATATTTTGGGAATTGTTGAACGGATAAAATTGTATGTTCGAGTATCGCGGTGTCTTGATTCTTAATTTTAAAATGCTCTAAAATGGTGGATGTAAAACGAAACACAATAATTACAAAGAATTCACACAAATATTGTTAGTGAGTTTTTCAGGATTATTTTCATTTAACATTCATTTGAAGCGACCTTGTATCAACCAGGCGTTTTTGTTATACATTATTAGTTTTGTTTCCGAAGTAATAATTTAAAACTTGACTTATCAAAAAGTTTGTAAATTTGTTAGTAATGTTATTTTCATTTACTACAATTTACTTTATTAATTACAATTTATTTAACAAATATGAAACATAATTTAATTTAATCAATCACTTAACGAATAACAACAAATATAAACATAATGACATGCAATAAGATGTAAACGTGGGACAAATAATACATCCCCGTAAATCACTCTCTCACATCCTCGCAAAGCTTCTCTCTAACAAAATAATCACATCCCCAGAAAAGCTTGTCTCTTACATGCCCACAAGTTTCTGTCTCTCGTAACCGTTACATCCCCACAAAACACATATTTTTTCAAAAATCAAAATCAAAATTTTCGAGAGATAACGTATTAGGAGTAATACTTATTTATTAAGCAATATGATCCCACAAGTTATCTCCAGGACGTATATCCCCAGAAGGGTACAAGCGATAGTCAGAGAGAGAGAGAGAGAGAGAGAGAGAGAGAGAGAGAGAGAGAGAGAGAGAGAGAGAGAGAGAGAGAGAGAGAGAGAGAGAGAGAGAGAGAGAGAGAGAGAGAGAGAGAGAGAGAGAGAGATTAAACACAAGTAAACTAAACAATACTTTAATAAATTTTTTAAATTAATGAACACAAATTAAACTATATAATATTTGTATATTTATATTTGACCTGACTTATACAAAAGACTAACAAAGTCCAGACAGATACACTGTTATTGTGCGAAGCGGACACTTCCACGAATTGATACTTGATAGATTCCACGAATCTAGCTTTAGACGATAACAGATCAAATGACTTTCTATTTAATATACGAAACATTTTTACAAGGATCTATGTTCCATCGTTTAGGCTATTTGGCCCTTGATATTTCGCCATTGAATCCCTCAAGAGGAATCTGTTTTTTTTAGATTTGGTTGTTCCTGGGCAATCCATGGAGAACATAAAAGTTTAACAAAATAACGTTCCCAATAAAAATTATAAACAGACGACGAAACAAATCCCTAAGAAGAATCACGGTAACTAATAACCGAGAGCACATGAGTGGAAGGGCGGGAAAGTAGTCATCCAGCACAAAGATTGTAAGACGAGCGACGTGGTGGGGGGGGTGCCTCAGTGAGTCACCTCGGCCCTGCAAGTGTTTCGTGTCTCCCGCGCCCTCATACCCCTAAGAGGAATTATTTTAAATGTATAAAACATGATACCGATTTAACCACTCGGGCGATTTTAAATATTAAAAGTGTAAAATTAATTAAAAATTATTGTCTACAAAATGACTACCTGCGATTTGCATATTTCTTTTTTTAACATGAAGATCTTACTATTATTTTTTTAACCAATAACTTAATTAAAATTAGGCTTACGTAGCGTAAATTGTAATATTATTCTGTTTACAAATCAGTTTTTCAAATAAAAATCGGACGAAAATTCCACCAATAAACATTAATACAAAATGACTCCATTTTGGTGCTGCGCCGTGGTGGCAGAATTTGTACCTAATCCTGGGATGTTTAGCCTTAACTAGAACTCGGAGCGGTCGAGGGAGGGCTAATTGGGGTGGTGATGCCCGACCAACCTTACTTATAGGTTCTCAGTCGCCACGAACCTTTGCGGCTGCTATAAAATTGTTTCATTATTCAACGATGTTTTAAAAGTTAATGAATAACTACTTCGATTCTACATTTTAAAATAATTCTACGTAACGTATAATAAAATACTTCGATATTATGACTTCAAGGGGTTAATACCTTTCGGCGCTTTCGGTACGCTTCGTTTCGTGAAAATACCACTTCGACGCTACGACTTTTCATATAGGGTTTCAATGCCTTTCGGAGCTTTCGTCGACACCTTTCAATTGGTGCTTCTTAGGACAAGTTTATAAATAATTCTTCGAAAAAATGAAACCAATAAGTTACTGATTGTCAATAAATTTTACTGGTAAAAATTTTTTTTTTTTTCGATGTTCTTGTAACGAGTAGGAACTGTGGTTCTAGACTGTGTACAAATAATTTTATTTTGATATAATAATAATAAGAGTTTTGAAAATTGTTGGGGGGGGGGGTAATTTTAGATTAAATGCTTGACCTTTTTTGCAATCTACATTGTAAAATAAATAGTAAAATTTAAATAAAGGTTAATTTGTTTCTCTATCAGTTATTGCATATTTATATTAACGTAATGTTTATTTTTAATTAATTTTTTAATTTTTTGATGATGGTGATTGATATTTATTGAGATGTATTGTTAAAATAAAGCGATGAAGTTGATATTTGTAATTGTAAGATAGTATGTATGTTTAGGTTTATTTTTTGTAAAAGAATGAGAATAGTTAATTTTAGGGTAATTAAAATTTCAATTTAGGTTTGGTCATGTAGGTTTAAAAGTAATGAGAGATAAATAATAAAGGATAAATAAAACAAGTTTAAAAAAATAATTTTTAATAATTGCCCTAACCTAACCTATTAGAATACTGTAATAAAAATAATAATAGCATTACATTTAAAAAGTTAGGAAAAATCACGTTTTGTCATTTTTAGAACACACTTTGTTTTACTATACTTTTGTAAAGTTCTGTAGCTATCCCAGGTTGTAACGTTCACAATTTTGAGATCTTTGTATCAAGATATATTTGATTGGGGAAAATAGAATAGTTGCAGAGTAGCCTCACTTCAAAATAAATTTTTATGGGTTTTATTCGTCAAATAAATGTTGGAAAAATATTTTATTATCGAAAAAATTGTCGGAAAGATGATTATTAGGCCTATAAACTAGTTCACCTCTGGGTCTTAGGAGGTTAAGGTGGTGCCGTATTTTCCTTGTTTTATTTTTTTTATCCTCTACTACATACCTTACTTCATAAGAATAAATAATGTTTTCTTTGCTGTAAATATGTAGGGCTGTATTATTATATGTCAAAAAAGGTTTGGCCAGGTTGCTATATATATATAAAACCACCTGGCCAAACCTTCCGTACGTTTATTGAAGTGAATGTCATGAGTATGAAAGATAACACAGAGTTAATTTTTTCACGAAAAAACAACTTGTGTAATTATATTATGTAAATCTTTCCGACACTTTTTTCGATTATAAAATATTTTTCCAACATTTATTTGACGAATAAAACCCATAAAAATTGATTTTGAAGTGAGGCTACTCTGCTATATAATTACCAAGATTTTATTACATGGATTATTTGCGTTCAAGGATAGAAGACTATAATTCAGAAGTTATGTGTATGTAGACGGACAGATGGAGGAGACTTCTAAGTTTGTTGAACTTGAACAGCAATATGTATGTGTGCGATTTAAAAAACAATAATTAGAAAACTTATAAGAAATGTTAATTTAAGATTTCATAATTGTAATAAAATTTAAGTAATTTAGGTACATCTAATGAAATTATGAAAAAATTATTTTTTAAAAATATTTGGAAATAGTTGTCAGAAATCAGAGTGCGTGGTGTTAACCAATCGGGAAACAGCAGATAGAAAGAAAGTGTGTAGTGGGGATTTTTAACTAATCAAGAAACAGATAGAATGAAAGTGTGTAGTGGAGATATGATTAACCAATCGGGAAACAGATAGAAGGAAAGTGTGTAGTGGGGAGATCTATAGCGTCACGCATTAGTGCGTCACTAGCAAATGGGTCTCCGGGAAAGATGGTTCTGTTTTCAAGACCGTTCGAACTCTTATTATCATATTTCATAAGCTCTTCGGTTCATCTCTAGAGCTACAATCGATGCCCATGTAAAATTCAGTACTGTACTGAAAACAGTTTTTAGCTTTGAATTTTAATTTTTAAAATAGAATCAGTTAAAATTACGCCTTGGTGCACGAATTGGTCAAATTCGAAAAAAGTGTATGAAAATGATCATGAAAAGTGCAGGTAAGAGTGTTTTAATTAAAATATAATATGAAGTAATAATTAAATTTAACTCATTGAGACTCGAATATGGAAAAAAAAAACAACTCATTTTAAATATTTAGCACAGTAAAAACTTGTTATATCAGCAAATTAATTTAAATCTAAAATTAAACAAGGTTTCATTTACAAAAGAGATGGAGGATAGTACAGATATACTAAATATTGAAGATACACCTAGTACTTAGTAATAATAGTATAGGTTTTAATGATGATACTGTAGTTGAAAAAGGGCTAGATGTAGAGGAATGGGAATCTAATAGGAATGTTAGGAAAATTAATTGAACTAATGGAACAACTATTTTAAATTGAGTGAAGAGAGAAAACAAGACATTTTTAAGTTTTTAAAATTGAGTGAAGAAAGAAAACAAGTTAAATTGGAATTTAAACATGAAAGTAGGCTGTACTTATTTAAATATATTGATAAAAAATCTGAACAAAACAATTTGAAAAAAATGAAAAATTAGTAAAATTAAATTGAAATTGTAAGAGAGTAATTTGAATTAAATGAATAATTAGATCTAACTAAATTAGAATTGCAAGAGTAATTTAACATTAAATGAAGAAATTGAACAAAATAATATAAAGATAGTAAAAAGTGCTGAAATGCTTATAAAATTTAGTTAGTAGAAGTGTCAAAGTAGGAGAAGCAGTGTTGGGTTAAAATTAATAAAAAAGGATAAACAAATCGGGGGAAAACAGTTGTATTTTAAAGTAATTTAAAGTATAGGTTAAGGAGGAATTTAAAAACCTTCAATTGTTTTAAATTATAATAAATAGTCCATAAAAAGGTTTTTGATAGGCCTATGTTTGGATGGTCAAAACGTTTTTAATAAAAGTATATATGAAGTAAACAAAAATAAATATTCTAAAGAGAATGTAAAAACTAAAATTTTGTTTGTATGGTGCTGGGTCAAGAAATAAGGAGCAAGTTGTAAGAATATATATATATATATATGATTAACCAATCGGGAACGGTCTTGAAAATATATTTGTTTTTTAAAAAGTAATCGGTATAAGAAGTTTTTGATGAGTATAATGTATTCAAAGATATTAGTTTTGACGGAAGAGATTTGAGTTTTTTTTGCAAGAAATATAATAATGTTTACAATCGAAGTTAATTTGTTATATGCAGAAATAAGAAGGAAAAAAAATGAGTGGTAAAGATTAGCAAGACCTGATCATTTTATAATTATGGAGGCTATAGTCATCAACAAAGTTGAACAAAAAGGTTTTGTAAGGTTTTTTATAAAAAAGAAGTAATTAGTTGAAGTGATGAATTTTTATGAGGTCTCTACGAAATGAGTTTTTACAATGAAATACTGTTTATGTCATATTGAGGTATTTGTGAATAATATGATAAATAATGATGCACGAATTTTTATGAAGAATGTTATGAATATTGATTAAGATGATGCTAACTGCAGAAACAAAGTGTTCTGCCAATATTAATTATATTTTTTATGATGAATTTACTAAGAGTTTAAAGATGAAGTTTGAAGTTAATAAGGCGAAGTTAAGAGTTTTATGAAAGGCCTAAAAAGGTAATTGTATGATGAGATGTAGTTGAATGTTTTGAGTAAGGTTAGTTTGAGGCAGTTATAATTGTAAAAGTTTTGGTGAAATAAATTGATTGATCTAACAACAAACTGTAAAATTGAATAAAGTAATTTGGAGAACAAATTTTTTTATACAGAAGAATTTTTGAAAATGAAGGGGAAACGGGTGTAAATAAATACTGTAAGTATATTGGAAGAAAAGTGGGGATAATAGGTGAAAATAAATAAGTTTTATAAGTAAATAACAGAATAATTTGATCATAGACAAAATAATAATAAAAATAATTTTTTTAAAGTGTTATGAAAATGAGCAGAGATTAGATAAGGAAAGTAAATCTCAAGTTGCTGACTTTGTTTGAAAGATTTGATAAATCATGAGATAAGAATAATCTGCTAAAAGAAGTGGTGGGTGATTAGGCGCCTTGGAGTAATTGGATAGATAAACAAAGATATGACTGCCTATAGCTGCATGTGATTAGTGCCCTTTCTAAGCATGATTCATGGTTAGGCTATATATGATAATCTGAATTCTCAATAATTAAAAGAAATAGTTTATGGACTTAGACCAAATGGCAAATACTGGGCTAGGTCACTTTCGAAAAAAAAGAAAAAAGTTCATACTTATTTCATTTATGCTTTGAATTTTTAAATAATTGAAACGATAATTAGGTTAAGAAATTGGCTTTTTTGTTGGAATTTTGAAACAATTTCTGCATTAATTTCTACTTTTTTGTACTTCAAGTTAATATTCAGAGAATCATAAAATATGTTCATGCTTATTTCATTTATGCTTTGATTTTTTAAATAATGGATGAGATAATTTGGTTGCGAAATTGGATGTTTTGTTGGAATTTTGAAATAATTTCTGCTTTTTGTTAGTAATAATAGTCATATTATGGATTGATTACGTATTTAAGGAATTTGAAAAAAATTGAGTTATGGAATAAATTTCTATAGTGTGATGTGTAGCCCTAGGTTTTTTTGATTGCATTCAATCTGATAGATTAACACTGGGGTCATTATGTTTACTTGAACAACACTTTGCAATCCTTATTAACTAAATATTATAATTGTAAGGTTTGAAATATTGCAAGTCTCGATACGCTAAAGGGTAAAATTGTTCAAGAAAGGGGGTATTAAAATTCTTGGTAATTCTGCACAATTACTTGGTCAACCCCAAATTTTTTCATATTTTACTACGATCATAAGGACGTTCTCAGAAAGCAAGAAACATAAAATTTAAGGCCCGCAAGGCCATCTGCCGAGCGATAAGAAGGTTCAAACTCCACGCAATAACAGTGGCTTGCAGCAGTAGCGTGGAAAGCCAGTTGTGACAGTATCGTTATGGCTAGTGGTTCCTCCGATAATCCTCTTTTATGTGACGGGTGTGAGAACACGGTACTTAGTTTCACGGTTTTAAGTGAAGATCAGGAAAAATTAACACGTATTTTGTACGAACACGGCGTTTTGCAACGTACCAAAGTGTGTCCAACATGTGGCGGGTCGATGACGTTAAATGAAGAAAGACACGCGTTTAACTGTTGGAATAGAATCGAGTCAGTGAATAGTAGTAAAAAAAAGGTCAAAATTCAGTGTAAAAAATACGTGTCGCAGTATAAAAATACGTGGTTTGAGAGTCATAATTTGTCACAGCAAACTATTTGTCGTTTTGTTGCCATCTGGATGAGGACGTTGAAGCCGGCGATTACTGAGGTAATTTCTATTTTTTTTAGTTTCACATACATCTCTACAGGCCTATAATGACAGGTTTGGCCAGGTAGCAATATATATAGGCCTATATATATAGCTACCTGGCCAAACCTGTCATTATATATAATTATATAACGGTACTGTCACAACTGGCCTTCCACGCGTCTCCCGCAAGCCACTGTTATCGCGTGGACTTTGAACCTTCTTATCGCTCGGCAGATGGCCTTGCGGGCCTTAAATTTTATGTTTCTTGCTTTCTGAGAACGTCCTTATGATCGTAGTAAAATATGAAAAAAATTGGGGTTGACCAAGTAATTGTGCAGAATTACCAAACTCTTGTCCTGAAATTTCATGGTTTCTGAGCAAATTTAGGAAGTTTTTATTCTTTGAAATTGTTAAATAAAAAATAAATGTAAATTAGGATTTTCATACAAAATTAAGTTTTTTTAGATGTACTACATGGTTTGATGCTAAAGTCATGTACTAAATCGAAGGGGTTCTTTAACCCTTTTAGTGCCAGAACCAAAATTTAACAAATGTCTGAAAAATGCGAGAGTTTTTGCATTGGTACTGCTGAAAATGCCAGACCGTTTTACCATTTGGTGCCGTTTTACAAAAAGCTACATAAAAGTCCTAATTTTTCACATTAATTTATTATATATTTTGTAAAAATATTGCTTAGTAAGAACTAAATTTCCTACAATTATATGTTATGCAATTGCCTTTTATTTAATTGTAAAATACTTCAAACATTTATATACTGTATTCACCAATATTTCCAATTTTTTAAAAAATTGTCATGAATAATCACACCTGAAAAAAATTCTTTGCTCATAACAATTGTTATCACAAGAAACAGTAATTAAATGTTTACAAACACAATAAATTTTAGGTTTTTCTACTAAAAATAAAAATGGAAACAGTATTTTTTTAATAAACAAAATGTTCAGCTTTTAACGAGCACATTCAAATTAAAGTATTTGAATGTATTTTACTTTGGACCTTAGCAATCAAATATTAATTTTTTTAAAAATAAACAATACAAACTGTTTTAGTTTATGAAATAAAACTGTAACTAATTTAACTATTTATACAATTTTTGATAACCTAAATTTTTCAGGCGGCTGTTGGCACAAGTAGTGTCATCAAGTGTGATAAACATAGAGGATGAATACCTTTCTTACATTTGTTGCATTGAAAAGTGGTTTTCTTCCTCTTCCCACCTGTTTTTGTACTTTCAGCAGTACAAATACAACAATTTTTCTCTCTTTTCAAAGAAGTTTTAATAAAAATGGTTTAGGTGAACAACGATCTCCAGTTCCTCTATTATTTGCAAATGCAATGGTAGAGAAACTTGGTACTTTTCTGCTTTTAAGCCAGTCCTTTGACAGATCTTCAATCACTGCAATAATAAAATCCAATCTAGTTATGGGTTTGTCAGTGTTTTCTTTATAAAGAATATAAATGTTCAACTTCACCATCATTAAGGTAAAACAAAAATGATAAAGCACTTATAATTTCACAAACAACAATTTATTGCTACAGCTGTTTCGCCTGTCGAAGGATTTTGCAAGGGTCGAAACATTCCTCCGTACGAAAAGTGTCTAGTTGCACCGGTGGTTAAAATCTACCAGGAAATACCTTTCTTTACTCACACTTACGGAACTTTGACATAACTATTAAACAGTTCTATACCTTTAACGGTATACCGTAAAACATTAAAGCGTATGTACACACATAATAATAATAATAATAGGAATGATGAGAAAAATTAGTAAATTACTATATAATATATACTATATATAACCTAACCTAACCTGACCGCTGGTGCATCTGGAACACCCCCCAAAAGGGGCTCCGGTGCAACTGGACACATCAGTTTGGGGGCTGATCCCTGACCACCGGTGCAATTGGACATCTCCCGTTAATTGTACCAGTTACAAAGGAATAGAAAGGAAAAAATTGTCAATAAACAAATGATACCCTTTCTTCATCAAACCACACATTTCTAATAGTTTTTTAACAACAACAAAACCAAGACCACATTGTTTTATTGCACCTTTTTCAACTCCCCTTGCAGCTCCTTTATAGACAAAAAAATTCATGCAATAGTGCGAATGGTGTTTCTTTGGCAAATACTTAAGTTAGCTGGCTATGATTTTTTATTGCAATCATGCTTTCATCTACACATGAATTTATTTGGTGCGAAATAATGTTTAGCTAACCTATTGAAGTGATCAACTACAGGTTGAAATCTTGAACATGGATCATAACCAGATCTGTTTGGTTTTGATAAGTTTGTGATATCTGCTATATGAAAAAATGTCAAGATTGCTTGGAAACAATTACGGGGCATCATTTTCCCAAACCAAGGATAATATATTGGCTAGAATGAGTGGACCAATAACTAGCTAGTGTGGGGTTTTTATTTAGGCCCATATTTAGCAAAATCATAATAAATGCAAACATTTCCTCTATAGTCACTTCCCATTCTCGTGTTGGCATTTTTCAACACTACTTTCGGCGTTTGTAATGACACTAAAAGGGTTAATGTTCACAATTTTGAGATCTTTGTATCAAGATATATTTGATTGGGAAGAATGGAATAGTTGCAGGTAACTTAATTGATCAATAAATGTAATAAAATTATAAAACATTTTATTTCATGGATTATTTGCATTCAAGAATAGACTGTAATTCAGGAGTTAAATATAGAGAGACAAACAATTTGAAAGTTGTTGAACTTCCAGCATTATATGTATATGTATGTTCAAAAAAATTATAATTGGAAAACTTATGTTACTTTTAGATTCCATAATTGTAATAAAATTAAGTAATTTTGGTATATCTAATGAAATTAAAGCTTTAATGAGAGGTCGAACATTTTTCTATCTAATGGAGTTCTTAAAATATTAATCAGTTTTCGTATTTTTTACAGACCAATTTACAGGGCTCCTCTGAGAATGTGCATAGAAAATTTTTAATTTAAAACTTATATTTTGTACTAAATGTTAACAAAATCATATTTTAATGATTTTTAAAAATTTGCAACTGTTTGTGAATATTGACTCTGAAAAGTTGTTAAAATTAAACTGTAAAATGATAATTTTGGTTGTGAAATCGGTCTTTTTACTTTGTAAAGGCTAAAAAAAAAAAAAAAAAATTGTAAAAATTGCACTTTCTCATTATTGGATTAGGGTGATTTTACGAATCTTGGAATTAACAAATTCAGATTTGTAAATAAATATTATGTATATCTGTATTTCACTGAGGAATGTTCTAACTTTGAAATTAATATATACAAATAAATGTTTTGTTTGTTAGGTAATAGACTAACTAATACTATACCCTCACCCCTATCCTCCAGCACCCAATCATACTAAAAATAGTTCACAAAACTCCACTATGCACAGCAAACTCTTGACCAATATTGGTCATTCTAAAAAGTTTTATTGTAATAGGGCTTTTGAAACCCATTTTTCAATAGCCTGATCAAAATTGAAGTAGTTTGAATTTTAGTTGTCAATGTAAACTTTGATTAGGGATTCTTACAACAATTTTGTTTTAATAGTTTTTATTAATGTGGTGGTATTCAATCCCTCCCCTTCATATGGAATACATATAAAAATGTTTAAACTACAAGGGGTGAATGAAATTTGATGTTTAACTTTAAACTATATTTCAAAACTGTTCAACTCTTGACAAAAATAAATTTTTTTGTTTGTTTACGTATTTTCATCTCTAGGCTTTTAGGAGAGTGAGAGCAAACAAATTTGACCAACTACATGAGTGATTCAATCCAGACCTTCACTGCCTAAAACTATTATAGCAGAATTTAAGTACTTCATGTCATTAAATATATATATTTAACATATATATTTTTAACACACACACACACACACACATATATATCAAATTAATTATTTTTTTAATCAATTACTTAGATTTGTTTAAATTATAAAATACAGATTAGTATTATAATAATGAAATTGCTTATTGTCAGCAAAAATATTTGATTATTTTTCAATAATATTTCTTAACAACCTCCTTTTTCAGATTTCCATTAGCCAACCATGTAATGAATATGTATGTAATAAATAAATATGTAAATCTATATTTTAAGAGGTGATTAAAATGTTTTTGTATTTTTCAGAGGATTTGGTGTTGGGCGCTTCCACATTGGTGCAACCGGGGTAACACAGAACATCCAACAAGATTCTCTCGATCTCATGAAGAAAATGTAAGTAACATTATAAATAGTGTTTAAAAAAATCCCTATCCTTGTGTCATAAAATCATATTTTAATGATTTTTCTATATGCAACTTTTGTAAATATTGATTCTGAAAAGAAAAGTTGTTTTTATTTTCAGGCATATAATCAAAAATTTGAATTAATTAAATAGCACAAAAATCCCTTAATAAAATTCAGCCAATCGGGTTAGAAATGTAAAATGATAATTTTGGTTGTGAAATCTGTCTTTCTATTCTGTAAAGGACAAAAATTCATCTTTGTAAAAATTTCATTTTCATTAATTTAATTGGTTAAGGTTGATTTTTTGAGTTGGAATTAACAAATTCAGATTTGTAAATAAACATGTATATCTGTATCTTACTGAGGAATGTGCTCAGTATATTGGTTTTATTTGTTATAATCGGTGTTTGTTGCTTCCAGTGTTGATCTCCTTATAATTTAGATCATTTGGAGACTTCCCCTGGCAAATTACCTTGAAGTTGGTAACTACCCTCTCTGAAAATTTTATAATTTTTATAATTTGGTGACCTTTCACTTGCAAATTATGTTTAATTATTTAGGATTTTTGCCATTTTCGGCCCTCTTTGTTGCCGCTTTTCTACTATCTTGGTCTGTTGGTCACTTCCATTGTTGTCACATTCCTTAATATAAAGTATTGCAACAGATGATCAATTTACTCTTCAACTTAGATCTACAATTAAACATTTTACATATCCACAATTTTATTTGAAATTTTGATAGGAATTAACACTTGCTTGTTTACCTTTTGCTTTTTATTTTTAATTGCTGTAATAATTTCTATATTAATTGCTGGAAGTTCTATGCAGTTGAATCCCTCTTTTTTTTCTTCTGCATAATATTCTCTCTGTATATGAATGGCCATTGGGACATGTGGGAATATAGTAAATTTCAGAAAGAAGAATAAAGTATGGGAACGCACATAAATATATTAGAGGGCCCAACTTATTAAAAAATGGTTTTGTACAAATACGTATGATAATGAGACAATGGTTGAAAGAAAAAAAATTCTTGGCTTCTTTTTTTAGACTATTTTTTAATGTCAAATTTTATCATCCAAGTCGCTAAGTACCAACATCACATATAAAAATAATAAATTACTTTTAAAGCGACATTTAAACTATTTTAGGAAAAACATTCTTTTAATTCAAATTTTTTTTTGAAGAATTGTAAAAATATATAGGCCTATATATAATTTTTTAA
Source organism: Aphrophora alni (assembly GCA_963513935.1). Lineage (NCBI taxonomy): Eukaryota > Metazoa > Arthropoda > Insecta > Hemiptera > Aphrophoridae > Aphrophora > Aphrophora alni. The sequence continues at coordinate 125,005,156 of OY740765.1, read as the reverse complement.
TAAGTTGTGACCTCTAATATATTTATGTGCGTTCTCATACTTTATTCTTCTTTCTCAAATTTATTATATTCCCACCTGTTTACATAATAAAAATTTCCACCTCTATGTGTGTAACCCCAAGAAAATAATTGTGTATTTTTTTATTTCTCTTAAAATATAATATAGTTCGCTTGAAGAGATTGCAAACTTTCATTTGGGACAGGTCAAATACTCTTTCATCCCTTTATCTTACAAAGAAATTTATAGCATTTTATGCAATCACCATCATGTATTTCTCCCATCAATTTAATCTTAACCCTAGATCATTTTTCCATTAATGTAAATCTTAACCCTTATTTTCTAACATTTAAAATGAACATGAATATATTTGTTATGCTTCTCAAAATATCCTTCCAGTTGAATTGACACCATTTTTGTTAATTTTTGGAGAAATTCTCTACTTAACTGTTTTAGTACAAGAATTTATATTGATGCCCTTAAATAACTGAATTAAACAATTTGAATTCACATCTATCCTAATTATAAAAATAAGATCGCACATTTGTATAGGCCCCTTTTTGCATTTCATAATCCTCCCGTTTAAAGTTAAAAAATGGTCTCCTATCAGTTGTTAGAAGCAAATGATCCTCAAGTGTGTCCAATTTGATCCAATTTCCAGTTTCTTTATGTTAAACTGGGCAAGTTCTTACTCCGAAGTGTTCAAAAATGTCTGTTTGTGATGCTATTGGCATTTTAATTATTAATTATTTAAATATTAAAATATTAAAATATATAACTGTCGCCATATCATATAAATAGTGTAAATTAATTTCCTTCGCTTCAAATGATAAATATATCTATGAATATGGGTAAGTTACTTTCAATTCCCCTTAATATTGACAAAAATGTATTTGGTGGCAATAATTTTAAACTAATTTTCCCTGTAAGTATGTATTGTAAGGCCTGCCTGAATTCCGTAATTTTCGTCTTTGATTTTGTAACTAACTTCCAAATGTCGAAAACAAATGTTCAACCAAACCAAGATAAATCTGATAGCCACGCAAATATTCTTTTTATTGCCTGTAAATCGGCATTGTCTAATGAACCAAACATATCTTTTTTAAAATGTTCCCCTGCATTCATTATTGCTATTTTTTCTTGTTGTAGTGGAGTAATTTAAATAACACCCTCTAATTCTAACAGATAATCTTTAAAATCCTTTTCATTATCCCAAATTTGTGCAAAATGCGCGCTTTTGTCAATTGTAGCCTAGAGGGTGTTACATTACATTCATAGTAGGCGCTTAATTTAAATTGATTGATTTTTTATTATTAATTGTCTTAAATATTTTTTGTTCAAAGTTTTTATAATTGTTATTTATATCATTTTAATTTTTATGTAAACTTCTTAATTGTTAATATATGAATCTAATCCCTTAATAACTTAATTTATTACTAATTTGTTTTTTACTGGTTGGAGAATGTCCCATGCTTAGCATTACTTTTGTCAATGAAAACTTACAAGCTCTATCTGAAATGTGTAAAATAAGTAGGAAAATACAGATTTCTTCCTTCTCAGCAAGAAAAATTAGTTCTCATAAATTATTTCACCAATTTCGATATACTTTTATTGAGGTTCAAATCATATACAGTAGGGCCCCGATTATCCGAGCCCCGAACAGAGTTCCGGTTTAACCGAGTGTTTGTATATTGTATAGTACTGTAGCGAGCTGAGTGGGGTGACCGCTCGGTCATTTTACTCGGTATTTTACTGTTCTGCAAAGAAGAGGGCCAGTTCAGTAAAGCAGAAAACTCTAATGAACTTTTCAAGAGTAAGGCTTAGTTTTAAAATTAAATTTTCATTGGTGAAGTAACAGTACAAAATGGTTTTCAATACTATAACTCTTTTTAAGTGTATTTTCATATTTACCATTGACCTCGTTTTAGATTTGTAGGCTAGAATTTTGATTTACAAAAACTGTATTTTTATTTGCTGTTCAGTACAGTGTATTTTTTATATTATGAATGTAAATATTTTGTACAGTGCAGTACTGTGTGTTTCGTAATAAAATGAACTCAATATTTTAATTCAATCTTACATCTTTATTTATTACTGTATCAACCCCAAAAGTCTTTGTAATGCCTGTAACACAGACCGGCGGTCGAAAACGCACACGCTACCATTGATTTCAATGGCGGTGGGGGACGCTCTCGTTCGCCGGTCTGTCTGCCTGTGTTATCCGAGTGTCTTCTGGTCCACATTAGATCGTATAATCGGGGTCCTACTGTACTATATTCCCATATGTTACACAGAAAAATATAGTTTTCCTAACTGAGTGATTGGTTAATATCAATGAATTGTCTGATTTTATTATAGTGACGACTTGCACAGTACAAGTATAATACAAATAAGTATAATATAAACAAGTATAATACAAACCGAAAACATATTTAATAATTTAAGTCTTTTTTACGTTTACCATTAATAAAATTTTTATTTCCTATAGTACTGTGTTATCCATTTAAATTTTTTACAGAACATGGACCATAATTCCTCTCATTCCACTTCGTTACTTCAATTGTTCCTATTAATTAAATTGCTTTAACTCTTGAAACAATGCCACATATCTCTAAAGAACATGCTAGTTGTCAAACAAAGACTTATTATTAGTTTGGAATTAACAATGAAATGTTGGGCACCATTAACTTGATATGCCCTGCAATGTTTATACTACCCATACTTTCGTTGAGTGAGCGAAACTTTGAAGTAGAGTTGTAACGGATATCCGGTTAATATCCGGCCTATCCAGCCATTTTTTTAGTATCCGGTATCCGGCCGGATAGTTGCAACTATCCGGACGGATACCGGATACTTAATTATGTAAATGAAATTAATAAAACAACTTCAAGATTAAATAGTTGTATATTCAGAAGCATTATATTATAATACAAATTTTAGTTAATCATACAAAAAATATAAAAAATAATACAATAAAAAGTCAATATTCATATTTCACCAACGGCAAATTATGGTGAATAAACACAAGTTTTTCCGCGTTTATTGGCAGTAAACGGTTACTTTTTGCTTCGTAAACAACTCCTGCTTCTGAGAACAGCCTCTCACTGTAGACACTGCTGCAAGGAGATGAAAGATACACCTTTACAATATTTGAAAGAATAGGATATTGGTTGGCGTTGGTTGACCACCACTTGAAAGGGTCTTCTTTACGGTCCAGACGAACAGTTTTCCAAAAATAGTCGATCTCATTTGCTGCAGAGCTTTTCCCGATGTCGAGAGATTGGTCTGATCCTTTTGCAACTTCGTCGAATTAGTCCCAGAAACTGTGTATTTTTTCACTGTCACTTTGATTGATCTTCTTGGCAGGTGGAGAATAATCATTATCAATATTAAAATCGTTGGTAGATCTATTACCACATTCCAAATCAGAACTGATTTTTAATGCTTGAGAATCTTCTTGAGATAAAATTGTATCTCTTGCTCTGTTGACTTGAGCACTTCCCAAGAAACTGGTCTTAAACCTCGGGTCTAAGAAAGTTGCAACCAAGTATTTGTCGTCCTCTTCATAGTCAAAACGTTGCTCAAGCTGAATTTTTAGTGACGACCTCATTTTTGATAAGTTTGATGTTCCTACTGCAGTTTCTTCCTTTCCCAGGTATTTAATCAGTGTTACTACGTGTGGTATTACTTCTGATATACATGAAAGACCAGAGCTAGTTATTTTGGTGATCTCGAATGGTTTGAGGAGTCTGATACATTGCTCCATCAATTCCCACTGAGCTGGTTGCTTAAGGTGTCATGATCGGTGAAGTATAAGGATACAGCTCGTTTCTGTTCTAATAGTCGGTCCATCAAATAGTAAGTGGAGTTCCACCTAGTGCTGATGTCTTGCACAAGTTGGTGATCTGGCAAGTTTATTTCTTGACGGATGGCTTTAAGTTTCTCTTGTGCAATCGCAGAGTGATTAAAATGAGTTACGATCCGCCTGGCAGTATTCACTGTATTTATCACTTCTGGTTGAATCTTCAATGATTCATTGACAGCTAGCTGAAGAGAGTGAATGAAACACCTTGCCGAATTAAATTCTGCCACTCATACGCCTTTTACCATATTGGCTCCATTGTCGTGCACCACCAAATGAATCTTATGTGTAGGAATATTCCATACGTCAGCAACGACACTTAACTCCTTCGCAATATTATCACCAGTATGTGAGCCTTCAAACGGTTTCATTGCTAAAACACCATGCTCAAGAGTAAATTCTGGAGATAACCAATGTGCAGTGAAACTTAGAAAACTAGCATTATTGTGTTGACAGGTCCACAATATCAGTAGTCACAGATATTGAAGCTGATTGGAATATATTGGTTCAATCTTTGAACGTATTCTGTCATATATATCAGGAATAATTTTTTCATTAATGTAATTGCGACAAGGAATTTTGTATTGTGGCACTGCCTTATTCATAAGTCTATTGAAGCCAATACGTTCAACAATTGATAAAGGTTCATTATCTAACGCAATCATTTCAGCAATTAAATAATGGTAAGCTTTTAATAAGAATCGTTAATGTCCCACGAAAGTTTCCTTTCAGTAGTTTCCAAAAGAGTTGACTGTTTTCTACTAGCACCCACATTTACACTAGGAGGTTTACTTACAGATGTGGAGGGGACTGCCAAAACAGTAGCATACTCTTCATGATGTTTGTTTCTTAAATGATTCGTCATCTCAGATGTGCCTGCTTTCTTGCCCTCACCACCCCGTGAGATTTTATTGTTACACAATAAACACAACGCGAACTTGTTGTCATGTTCATCAATATTGAAATACTTCCAAATAGGTGATCTTTTCGTAGCGGTCGCCATTAAACTACAAAAAACTTCAACCACAAAAAACAAATACCGAAAAACTCACTGACAGACCGTTGAATACTAGTGTCTAGAACCTCACCGAATATCCGGTATCCGGTATCCGGCCAAAACGACTATCCGTTACATCTCTACTTTGAAGCACTTTTTGAAATTTTAAAACAGCTAAGACAGCAGAAGAGAGAAGCACTAAAGTAGCGTCATGAAGTGCAACAGCTGTTCCCAAGTTTTAATAAAACCAGACTGCTCATCCATGACCTATCCTTTTCTTTTATATAAGTGGAAACAATTGTGAAAGTAGTGAATGCTACCGTCCAATCACAGTGCATCCAAGGCATGATTACAATTATTTTATTATTCCTATACTTTGTTTAGTGATCAAACAACCTGATCGCATCATTAAGATAGATCAGTAACCTCAACAAATCCCTCCCCTCCAAATCATTATCATTCTATGCAAAGAGCTGTTCCTAACTGTAAGGGTTGTTTCTAAGTTTTAATAAAACTAGACTGCTCATCAACGACCTACCACTTTCCTTTATATAAGTGGAAATAATATGCACAAGTTGGGAAATGATGGAACTAATGGTAAAAGTAATGATTGCTACCGACCAATCGCAGTAAATTCAAGGTATCATTCCAGTTATTTAATTTTTTCTATACTTTAGTAAGTGATAAGTGGTGGATTTAATGGTGAATTTATAATAATGGTGAATGTAGTGATTGGTACAGATCAATGAAAGTTATTTAAAAGCGTGAATAACAGTTATTTAGTTAACTTAATAATTTATATTTGTTGGGTTGTGGTGGAAGTAATAACTATTATAAAGTTGTGATTGTTAACATTCAGTCAGAACCTATTTAACATTTATTTATTTTTTAAATATCATGTATTAGATAGTAATAGAGTTAATGATAATTTTATAGTAATGGTGAATTTAGTTATTTGTATCTTCACATCAATGATTTTAAAGGGACTAATACTGGTACACCCATAAAATATTGTCAACTAGTAATTATGATTTCATAAGCAACTATTGGTGGGTTCCTGGATAAAATATCGTTTCAAGTTACAATTAAAAAACGTAACAGTTATTAACAAAACATTATTATACTAATACAATTCACATTTTTATCATCATTTTGGATAGAGAGATGAATTGTTTGGATGGTGAGAAGTTAATATTTTTAATTGACTTTTAAAGGAAATACCACTTAAGCACACCATTTAAAAGTTATAGTGTAGTATGTATACCTGAAGGTCCGAAAACTAACTGCTAGAACTTAAAGTTGGGGAATGTAATTTCCTCTTATATGTTATATTATCGAAATGTATTCTATACCATTGAAAAGGTAATCTTTCAATCTTTCATAACCAGGTTTAGAAAAATTAAAGTTGCGTAAAATAGAAAAACACGACGACTGAAGTCGACGTTCATAACGCCAGGTTCCGACAATTTGCCGCGGCTAGTTTTATATAGAAAATATCGCCTATATGTTCATATATTTTTTCGAAATGATAAAACTTGTCCAAATGTTACAAGTTCACAATATTATATAGTATTTTTCTTCCTTTTTCGAACTATGAAGACGAAATCATCCTAAGTTATATAGTTTACGAGTTATATACAGTCTACGATGTGGCTTACTGAATATTTTGGTCTCCTTGAGATTTCGGAGTCCCTAGACACTATTCTATATTTCTACGTTGCCGGCATTGATTTTGCCGTTATATTTTACTACATTCGAAAGACTAGGTTTCAATCTTTAATTTTGTGTATGTTACAAACTTTTGCATTGAAAATTAAGGTTTTGTTTTGATCCCGGAACATACGCAATGACGCAATGGTGCGATGTAAATACTGTAACAAATGACTTAGCGCATATAGTTTGGAAATACATATTTATTTTATTTTGAAGGTTTGTTTATACAAATTGTATATATTTTGTATACAAGTTACAATATATGTGTTTTTATATCTAAAGTTTATGTTTTTAGTGAATTTCTGGTTTGTGAAAGGTTTATTTTTGTCATAACCTAAAAGGAAAATGGTAAGTCTAGGCGATATGCAAATTGTTTTATATATAGTGTTTTATATGATTATACAAGTGAATATGTGTGTTATTTCTTTGTAAAGTATATATTATCTTAGTAAAATCTAATGATATTGTCTTAGGCCTAGCTTTACAAAGTTACTAATTACCCCTAAAAGGTTGACGTGTCACCCTAACCTTCAAGCGTCAGAATACCAATTTTTGAAAAATCTTGTTTTTATTTAGAAAATGTAACATATTATTTTTTCCCCCTAAATATATTCACAAATATATTAGAAATCTCAAGTAATGGTTGAAAAAATTGCAAAAAATGTATTAGTATGTTTTTGATCACAATTTCTGTGAAATTTCTGCTCCATTACTCTTAGATTTTTTGGTATTTGACCAAAAAACTCCAAATTTGATACATCTAACTTTTTTTTCCACTACATACCTATATTCTATGCACCTTTCTGGACATAATGATATATAGAAGTTCTGTATAAAATATATTTTACTATTTTTAATGTTTTTTGGAAAAAATTTAAAGAAAATTCAGTTTTTACGTAAAATATTTTTTTTACATTTTTAAAATGTAAAAAATTTATATATTTTTTTTCCTAAATATATTCACAAATAATACACAAAAATTGTGTATATCTTAGAAATAGGTAGTAAGCTATTGATTTTGGGCGATACAGATTTTTCTGAAAAAAAGTTAATATCATTTTTGACATCTAACATACTTACTCCAAAACCGTTCCAAAATTTTTTTTTTTTATTACATAGATGAACTCTATGAAAAATGATATCTTATAAGTTAGTTATTTTATAATGGAAGAAATAATAAATGAAAAAGTTAGGTTTTGTATACAAATAATATATTTTATTAATTTTTAAACAAACGAAGAATTTTTAAGACAAATTAACATGCGCCAGATTCACCAGTTAGAAGGTTAAAGTATCAAAATAAACTATTATTTAAAATGAACTTAAGTTCCGAAATTGCTCCGTTTACCATAAATGTGTTTGAGATGTTAAATGAATGTTCAGAGCGTTATAAAGTCGTGCCTTGAGGCTTTGAACGTTGTATATATTCGAATGTGTTAGCGGTGTATGATTAGGTCTTGAACTTTTGCCGGCTGTAACACACCTCAGCAAAATGCCTGCAAGACTGCATGAGCCTGAATGTGGATTGTCCATGTGTTTACCTCCTTAAATCCTATCTTTAACCTACTAACCAAAACACGTGGGTTGATTCGAACATATCGAGTCATATACAAAGTCTACGCACTTTTAATGGTTTTTATTTGAGGTCTAGTCATATGACATAAGTTGTTGTTCTTACATATTTGGTCTTTTGTTTGGGGTTAATGTTTTGTGGTGACATTCAGACAGATTGTAATCTATCAACAATTTAAATTTCCCATGTTAGTTTTTAGGACAATTTTATTGTTCATTTCTTATTCCCATCGAACCAATCTACTCCCTTTTCTTTCAAATCTTCTTACCCAACCTTACATATATTTTACTGATAAATACTATATTTCTTTTTTCTTCCCCCATAAATTTAACCTACATATAGTATATTTGCACTAAATATTTTAGTTACAAATGCACATTATCATTTATATCTTGTTGGTCTGTGGGTCTTTAAATCATGGGGCCGGCAAAAAATTCTTGTGATTGCCCACCTCATTGATTTATTTTATAGGGCCAAAAGAAAAAAATTATGAAAAATAAAATTAAATAAAAAATAAACGTAAATTTTTGTTTTGTAATGTGGCCAATAGTTACATAGACCTCCCTTCTATTGACTTATTTAATTTCCTTTCTAACTTACTAAAATTTTTATTTCCTCCTTTAAAGGTGATTGTAACTTCTTAGTTCTATGCCTTAGTCTCTTAAGTACACCACTTTCTGTTGTTAACCATACAAAATTCTCATCCTCTTACTCTTAAATATCCTTCTAATTCCTTATATTTTTACCTTTCATATTATATAGTTAAAACTTATTTATTATTTTAGCTCAAACCACAATTATCACATATTATGTTTTGATATTTACTGTTTTTTTTTAAACTATCTTATAAGTTCATGCTTAATATGAGTTCAATATTGTCTTTATTTCTTTATTCTCTTTACTAATTGTATTAGTTTTAAGCTATAGTTGTAAACCTACAGACCAGCTGTTATAATTTCTTTTTTATCTAGGCACTGGGGGAGAATTTCCTCCTGTTTATCTATCCTTTATATCCCTCTTCCATCCATGTTAGTTTTTAGGACAATATCTTTGTTCATTTCTTATTCCAATTGAACCAGTCTTTACTCCTTTCTCCTTTCCCTACTACTTTATTTACAAATATTTTCTGATAAAACACTGTATTTTTTCCCCTTCCTTCTTAAATTTATAACCATAAGTAGTGTATTTGCACTAAATATTTTAGTCACAAATACAACTTCATCATTTATTAAGTATTGGTCTGTGGGTCATTTAATCATGAGGCAGGCAACATGTTTGTGATTGCTCACCTCATTGATTTATTATTGATATTGGGCAAAATATTTTTTTTTAAATAACTAAATAATTATATTAAAAAATAATTGTGGCCAATAGTTAAATACCTACCTACCTTCACCAGCCTCATTTTATTTCCTGTCTATTATATTTACGCACTATAATTTTATTAAATATTCCTCTGCAATTTCCCCCATTAAAATATGATTGCAACTTATTAGTTATAAGCACACCACTTTCCGTTGTTAGCCATACAAAATTCTCATCCTCTTACCCTTAAATATCCTTGTAACACCACCTATTCTCACCTTTCATGATATTACATCATTCAATTTTTTTTTTTTTAAACTTAAACTACCGTATTTACTGTAAAGTGAGATTATAACCAACCATGCAATATATCATTCTACCTTTCAAATTAATTACATATTATCATTTTTACCTCATTTAGATTTTCCCGTTCCCAATTCACCTATCTAGAAGGTAAAACCTCCCATCTTCTTGATCGGCAAACTTCACTAAACACCACAGAGTAAGATTCGTCAAGCATTGCCAAAAATACCAAAGATACCAAGTCTATCACTTCTCTTCGAAGATGGTTATTAATGGATCGACAGTAGTATGAATGCAGCTATCTTCATGTTAAAACCTACAGTATCCTTGAACGACAAACATCACTGTAAACCACAGAGTAAATTCGTCAAGCCTCGCCTAAGATACCAGAGATATCAAGTCTATCACTTCTCTTCGAAGATGGTCATTAATGGATTGACAGTAGTATAAATATACCTATCACATTCGCATGTACTGCACTTGCATTATTGTTGCCAATTCCTTTAACCCAGGTTGTTGTGTCTAACCAGTTAGCCTGTTGCAACTTAAAAATATCTGGTTTTTATCAAACTTAGGCAGTACAGATTTATGGAATTTTCTGATAATAGCATTTTTACATAGCTTCCAGCTTTAGTCAGGTTCTATGGGTCTAACCTATAAGACAGTCACACCTCAATTGTGAAAGGTACAATAAAGCAATTTTTGGCCATGCTTTTTATCTGTTTCTTCAACTGCAACCATCAATCACTTAGCATTTTCCCTTTCAATTACCTTGCCCCCCCCCTCCTCATACTCTGTTCCACCTTGCATTTTCAACAAAGATCTCCATCAGCCATTTTTTCTAATATTATTGTTCTTCAATCACTTTTTTTTTACCTTAAAAACGAATGTACGGCTCACCAATCCTGTATTCCATTCTTCTTCCATAGTCTCACTCCGCGACCTAGCCTGTAAGTTTCAACCTCTTTTACTTGTAACACCTCATATAATTACCATAATTTATAGATATTTTACTGCCCCATTAAAAAAAAAATCGGGGTATACCACCATTTTTTAAAACCACAATTATCACATATTATGTTTTGATATTTACTGTTTTTTTAAAACTATCTTATAAGTTCATGCTTAATATGAGTTCAATATTGTTTTAATTTCTTTATTCTCTTTACTAATTGTATTAGTTTTAAGCTATAGTTGTAAACCTACAAACCAGCTGTTATAATTTCTTTTTTATCTAGGCACTGGGGGAGAATTTCCTCCTGTTTATCTATCCTTTAAATCCCTCTTCCATCCATGTTAGTTTTTAGAACAATTTCTTTGTTCATTTCTTATTCCAATTGAACCAATCTTTACTCCTTTCTCCTTTCCCTACTACTTTATTTACAAATATTTTCTGATAAAACACTGTATTTTTTCCCCTTCCTTCTTAAATTTATAACCATAAGTAGTGTATTTGCACTAAATATTTTAGTCACAAATACAACTTCATCATTTATTAAGTATTGGTCTGTGGGTCATTTAATCACGAGGCAGGCAACATGTTTGTGATTGCTCACCTCATTGATTTATTATTGATATTGGGCAAAATATTTTTTTTAAAATAACTAAATAATTATATTAAAAAATAATTGTGGCCAATAGTTAAATACCTACCTACCTTCACCAGCCTCATTTTATTTCCTGTCTATTATATTTACGCACTATAATTTTATTAAATATTCCTCTGCAATTTCCCCCATTAAAATATGATTGCAACTTATTAGTTATAAGCACACCACTTACCGTTGTTAGCCATACAAAATTCTCATCCTCTTACCCTTAAATATCCTTGTAACACCACCTATTCTCACCTTTCATGATATTACATCATTCAATTTTTTTTTTTTAAACTCTTAAACTACCGTATTTACTGTAAAGTGAGATTATAACCAACCATGCAATATATCATTCTACCTTTCAAATTAATTACATATTATCATTTTTACCTCATTTAGATTTTCCCGTTCCCAATTCACCTATCTAGAAGGTAAAACCTCCCATCTTCTTGATCGGCAAACTTCACTAAACACCACAGAGTAAGATTCGTCAAGCATTGCCAAAAATACCAAAGATACCAAGTCTATCACTTCTCTTCGAAGATGGTTATTAATGGATCGACAGTAGTATGATAGCAGCTATCTTCATGTTAAAACCTACAGTATCCTTGAACGACAAACATCACTGTAAACCACAGAGTAAATTCGTCAAGCCTCGCCTAAGATACCAGAGATACCAAGTCTATCACTTCTCTTCGAAGATGGTTATTAATGGATCGACAGTAGTATGATAGCAGCTATCTTCATGTTAAAACCTACAGTATCCTTGATCGACAAACATCACTGTAAACCACAGAGTAAATTCGTCAAGCCTCGCCAAAGATACCAGAGATATCAAGTCTATCACTTCTCTTCTATCACTTCTCTTCGAAGATGGTTATTAATGGATCGACAGTAGTATGAATGCAGCTATCTTCATGTTAAAATCTACAGTGTCCTTGATCGACAAACATCACTGTAAACCGCAGAGTAAGATTCGTCAAACCTCGCCAAAGATACCAGAGATATCAAGTCTATCACTTCTCTTCGAAGATGGTCATTAATGGATTGACAGTAGTATAAATATACCTATCACATTCGCATGTACTGCACTTGCATTATTGTTGCCAATTCCTTTAACCCAGGTTGTTGTGTCTAACCAGTTAGCCTGTTGCAACTTAAAAATATCTGGTTTTTATCAAACTTAGGCAGTACAGATTTATGGAATTTTCTGATAATAGCATTTTTACATAGCTTCCAGCTTTAGTCAGGTTCTATGGGTCTAACCTATAAGACAGTCACACCTCAATTGTGAAAGGTACAATAAAGCAATTTTTGGCCATGCTTTTTATCTGTTTCTTCAACTGCAACCATCAATCACTTAGCATTTTCCCTTTCAATGACCTTGCCCCCCCTCCTCATACTCTGTTCCACCTTGCATTTTCAACATAGATCTCCATCAGCCATTTTTTCTAATATTATTGTTCTTCAATTACTTTTTTTTTACCTTAAAAACGAATGTACGGCTCACCAATCCTGTATTCCATTCTTCTTCCATAGTCTCACTCCGCGACCTAGCCTGTAAGTTTCAACCTCTTTTACTTGTAACACCTCATATAATTACCATAATTTATAGATATTTTACTGCCCCATTAAAAAAAAAATCGTTGGGGTATACCACCATTTTTTAAAACCACAATTATCACATATTATGTTTTGATATTTACTGTTTTTTTTTTAAACTATCTTATAAGTTCATGCTTAATATGAGTTCAATATTGTCTTAATTTCTTTATTCTCTTTACTAATTGTATTAGTTTTAAGCTATAGTTGTAAACCTACAAACCAGCTGTTATAATTTCTTTTTTATCTAGGCACTGGGGGAGAATTTCCTCCTGTTTATCTATCCTTTAAATCCCTCTTCCATCCATGTTAGTTTTTAGAACAATTTCTTTGTTCATTTCTTATTCCAATTGAACCAATCTTTACTCCTTTCTCCTTTCCCTACTACTTTATTTACAAATATTTTCTGATAAAACACTGTATTTTTTCCCCTTCCTTCTTAAATTTATAACCATAAGTAGTGTATTTGCACTAAATATTTTAGTCACAAATACAACTTCATCATTTATTAAGTATTGGTCTGTGGGTCATTTAATCACGAGGCAGGCAACATGTTTGTGATTGCTCACCTCATTGATTTATTATTGATATTGGGCAAAATATTTTTTTTAAAATAACTAAATAATTATATTAAAAAATAATTGTGGCCAATAGTTAAATACCTACCTACCTTCACCAGCCTCATTTTATTTCCTGTCTATTATATTTACGCACTATAATTTTATTAAATATTCCTCTGCAATTTCCCCCATTAAAATATGATTGCAACTTATTAGTTATAAGCACACCACTTACCGTTGTTAGCCATACAAAATTCTCATCCTCTTACCCTTAAATATCCTTGTAACACCACCTATTCTCACCTTTCATGATATTACATCATTCAATTTTTTTTTTTTAAACTCTTAAACTACCGTATTTACTGTAAAGTGAGATTATAACCAACCATGCAATATATCATTCTACCTTTCAAATTAATTACATATTATCATTTTTACCTCATTTAGATTTTCCCGTTCCCAATTCACCTATCTAGAAGGTAAAACCTCCCATCTTCTTGATCGGCAAACTTCACTAAACACCACAGAGTAAGATTCGTCAAGCATTGCCAAAAATACCAAAGATACCAAGTCTATCACTTCTCTTCGAAGATGGTTATTAATGGATCGACAGTAGTATGATAGCAGCTATCTTCATGTTAAAACCTACAGTATCCTTGATCGACAAACATCACTGTAAACCACAGAGTAAATTCGTCAAGCCTCGCCAAAGATACCAGAGATATCAAGTCTATCACTTCTCTTCGAAGATGGTTATTAATGGATCGACAGTAGTATGAATGCAGCTATCTTCATGTTAAAATCTACAGTGTCCTTGATCGACAAACATCACTGTAAACCGCAGAGTAAGATTCGTCAAACCTCGCCAAAGATACCAGAGATATCAAGTCTATCACTTCTCTTCGAAGATGGTCATTAATGGATTGACAGTAGTATAAATATACCTATCACATTCGCATGTACTGCACTTGCATTATTGTTGCCAATTCCTTTAACCCAGGTTGTTGTGTCTAACCAGTTAGCCTGTTGCAACTTAAAAATATCTGGTTTTTATCAAACTTAGGCAGTACAGATTTATGGAATTTTCTGATAATAGCATTTTTACATAGCTTCCAGCTTTAGTCAGGTTCTATGGGTCTAACCTATAAGACAGTCACACCTCAATTGTGAAAGGTACAATAAAGCAATTTTTGGCCATGCTTTTTATCTGTTTCTTCAACTGCAACCATCAATCACTTAGCATTTTCCCTTTCAATGACCTTGCCCCCCCTCCTCATACTCTGTTCCACCTTGCATTTTCAACATAGATCTCCATCAGCCATTTTTTCTAATATTATTGTTCTTCAATCACTTTTTTTTTACCTTAAAAACGAATGTACGGCTCACCAATCCTGTATTCCATTCTTCTTCCATAGTCTCACTCCGCGACCTAGCCTGTAAGTTTCAACCTCTTTTACTTGTAACACCTCATATAATTACCATAATTTATAGATATTTTACTGCCCCATTAAAAAAAAAATCGTTGGGGTATACCACCATTTTTTAAAACCACAATTATCACATATTATGTTTTGATATTTACTGTTTTTTTTTTAAACTATCTTATAAGTTCATGCTTAATATGAGTTCAATATTGTCTTAATTTCTTTATTCTCTTTACTAATTGTATTAGTTTTAAGCTATAGTTGTAAACCTACAAACCAGCTGTTATAATTTCTTTTTTATCTAGGCACTGGGGGAGAATTTCCTCCTGTTTATCTATCCTTTAAATCCCTCTTCCATCCATGTTAGTTTTTAGAACAATTTCTTTGTTCATTTCTTATTCCAATTGAACCAATCTTTACTCCTTTCTCCTTTCCCTACTACTTTATTTACAAATATTTTCTGATAAAACACTGTATTTTTTTCCCTTCCTTCTTAAATTTATAACCATAAGTAGTGTATTTGCACTAAATATTTTAGTCACAAATACAACTTCATCATTTATTAAGTATTGGTCTGTGGGTCATTTAATCACGAGGCAGGCAACATGTTTGTGATTGCTCACCTCATTGATTTATTATTGATAATTATTGGGCCACAAAAAAAAAAAATAAATAAATAAAAAAAAATAAATAAAAAAATATATACAAAAAATGATTAAAAAAAATATATAAATAATATAAAAATATAACAATATAACAATATAAATGTAAAATAAAATTAATAAATAAAATATAAAATAATTATGGCCAATAGTATATTAAGTACATACCTCCCATCACCAGCCTCTTTTTATTTCCTGTCTATCATATTTACTCAATATAATTTTAAAAAATATTCCTCTGCAATTTCCCCCATTAAAACATGATTGTAACTTATTAGTTATAAGCACACCACTTTCCGTTGTTAGCCATACAAAAATCTCATCCTCTTACCCTTAAATATCCTTGTAACACCACCTATTCTCACCTTTCATATTATATCATTAAAAAAAAAAATTTTTTTAACCCTTAAACTACCGTATTTACTGTAAAGTGAGATTATAACCAACCATGCAATATATCATTTCTACCTTTCAAATTAATTAAATTATATCATATTTACCTCATTTAGATTTACTTGTCTTGAAGGTAAAACCTTCCATTCTTCCATAGTCTCACTCTGCGACCTAGCCTGTAAGTTTCAACCGCTTTTACTTGTAACACCTCATATAATTACCATATTTTTTTAATATTTTACCGCCCCATGGAAAAAAAAAGTTGGGATATATCACCATTTTTTAACCACAATTATCACATCTAATATGTTTTGATATTTACTTTTTTTTAAAAACTATCTTAAAAGTTCATGTTTAGTATGAGTTCAATATTGTCTTAATTTCTTTATTCTCTTTACTAATTGTATTAATTTTAAGCTATAGTTGTAAACCTATCACATCTAATATGTTTTGATATTTACTTTTTTTTTAAAACTCTTAAAAGTTCATGTTTAGTATAAGTTCAATATTCTCTTAATTTCTTTATTCTCTTTACTAATTGTATTAATTTTAAGCTATAGTTGTAAACCTACAGACCAGTTGTTACATTTTCTTTCTTTTTTTTTGTCTAGGCAATGGGGGGGGGATAATTTCCCCCATCAGTTTTACCCTTTCTCTAACCTTGTTATCCCTCTTCCTTTATCTATTGTCTTGTTCACTTTTTTCTCTTTTTTTTTTACCATTTGCAACAAATTTATACTGGTTCCATTCGCCACTCCTGGAGATATAGCACACTGGTTCGACCAAAGTGTTTATAAGTTAAATAATGGATTATTTTCCTGAGCTGGTAATAATTCTCAGAACTTCACTTATGTGAACCGTGTAAGATTTTGGAACACTAACCACCATTGTACATTTTGCCTTACCCTGATTTCCTGTACTGCACACACCAAACTTTTGGTTTGTTTTTTCTTTAAGTATGGGTTACTGTGATGATTTACGTATCACCACTCGCTTAAATTCATTTAAAATTTACTCCTTAAATTATTTGTTACATTAAATTAGTTACATTAATATTTAAATACAGCGTTAATAATATTATTAACACAGCACACGGGGAAACGAGCACCGTTTGACCATGACCCGAGCAGTCTGTGTTCACCTGTTGTGGAGGATTCATCAGGTAACAGTTACATTTGTGAATTGTAGTAAATTTATTAATATGTGCTGCTAAAACTCCAGGAATAGGTCCAGGGTTTTAAATTAAGCGCATCATGTGTTTTTAGCAAAGGATTATTTAAATAACGGATATAGGCAGAGTTTGGCCCATGTGATTGTGGAATTTAGAGTGTGATTATTAACTATCTAGTTAACTAGTGTTAGATCTAGTTATCTAGATTAATTAGTTATTAGTTTGAAAGGCTCCTTGACTGAGGTATGTCCCTTTGTTAGGTTATATGACAGCATGACCCAACAACCTCAAGGTATCCTCATCCTTAACAAATCCCAATATAACAACAATAAACCCCTCCCCCCCAAATCATTATCATTCTATGTGAAGAACTGTTCCCAACTGTAAGGGTTGTTTCTGAGTTTTAATAAAACTGGACTGTTCATCCACGACCTACCACTTTCCTTTATATAAGTGGAAATAATATGCACAAGTTGTTAAATGATGGAACTAATGGTAAAAGTAATGATAGCTACCTTCCAATGTATGATTCCAGTTATTAAATTTTTTCTATACTTTATTAACCCTGCAACCGGCGTATGTTTAAGGTTTTGTAAAAGTTTTGTGAATTCATCTATCCTATGCAATGAATTTTTTTTTTTTTTTTTTTTTTTTTTTTTTAGTTTTTTCCCCCCTTTTTTTTCCTTTTTTTTTTCTCTTTCTTTTTCAACGGTTTTGGAGTAAGTATGTTAGATGTCAAAAAATGATGTTAACATTTTTCAGAAAAACCTGTATCATCCTAAATCAATAATAGCTTACCACCTTTTTTCAAGATATACAAAAGTTTTGTATAATATTTGTGAATATATATATAGAAAGAAAAAAATTGTTACATTTTCAAAATTTAAAAAAAAAATTACGTAAAAGGGAATTTGTGACGCTTATTTTAAAAAATTGACCAAAAATAGTTATATTTATGGAAAGCACAACTTCTATATACATATCATTATATTCAGAAAGGTGCATAGAATTTCGCTGTGTAGGGGAAAAAAATTTAGAGTTACTATTTAAATAGCAAAAAAATCAGAAAGTAACGTAAACAAAATATTCCCAGGAAAAGCTATATATAAAAGTGATGTTGATACTCAGGTGAAATGGATACTCCCATTACTCGGTTTCAAATGATTTCAATACTAGACTGATCCACCAAGTATTTATTTTTTTAAACAATATGTGATTGCCATTTGACACTTGTAATACCGGTACGTAATTAAATGTTATCCTGCCTCGACACAAATTCAGTAATTTAACGTTAGTACAATTATTACCAACATTAATAATTTAGTTGTTATTGAAAATAAGTTAATTTACTATATTTTTTATAAAGATGGTATTATTATTTTAAATTGAACTTGTTGCCCAATCTAAATCATTTTAACTCAAAATTGTAATGTTTAATTAATGTGTAGTGAAAAATCAGCTTAGAAACTAATATAACGAAAGTAGAAACACCGAGCATTTTGTTTAGAATTGACACAACACTAACGAATTTCGTTGTCCGAGGATTTTATTTCGAATTCATACTCGCACATTACCTCCTTGTTCCTAGTTACTAGGATTTAGTCCAAATATTTTAATACGAAACCGAGTATTTTAATACTCTGAATGCTCCGAGGATTGTGATACTCTGACTCACCGAGTATTTTAATTTAAACTCTCTCATCACTAATATATACTACACAAAAATATTTTTTTGAAATTTTTCAGGTATTGCTAGAAATTTGTAATGTATTTGTGAATATATTTAGGGAAAAAAATTTGTAACATTTTCAAAAAAAAAAGTTTACGAATAAAGGGAATTTGTTAAATTTATTTTTTTTAAATTACCAAAAATAGCAATATTAATGGAAAACACAACTTCTATATATCATTATATACAAAAAGGTTCATAGAATTTAGTAGTGTAATGAAAAAAAAGTTTAAAAAAACAATTTTGAAGTCAGTATGGCAAAGAACAAAAGAAAAAACACAAGAATTGAAGGCTAAATTTCACTTCAAAAGTCTAATTGAGCGTTTTGTAAATTTTGTTTTACATTTTTTTCAAGTATTAAATGTTTTCTAGTATAAATGTGAATAACAATTGGTAAAAAAAAATCAAATTCTAAAATTTTCAAAATAAAAATGTTTTCCCGTAAAAGTGGAAATCGACATAAAGGTTACGTTTGTAACCTCTACAACTTAGGCCTAACTAGTAACTATCTAAAGCTAGGCCTAAGACAAAATCACTAGATTTCACTAAAACAATAAACTTTACAAAGAATAACACACATATACATTTGTATAATCAAATAAAACACTCCATATAAGAAAATTTGCTTTAAAATAAACTTTAGAAATAAAAACACATATTCTAACTTATATACACAATTTATATACAATTTGTATACACAAACCATCAGAATAACAGAAATATATAATCCCAAAACAAAGCGCCACACCTTTCAATGTAAATTTATGTCACAAACTTGGCTATATTCCGAGTTGAAAACAAGAAACAGAAAGTAACCGTAACCTATATCAAGTAATACCAACTTGTAGAATGAAATCTCCTCTACAACTTACTGTAAAGATCGGTTACAAAATATCGATTGAATAGTCGATTTTCTTATTTAGTAAACTACACTGAATGCCAAGTTAAATTTGTTCCGTTAGGTTACAACTTTAGTCAAGTAGAAATATCTCGCGATCTATGACACAGAACAATTTGTAAACCACAGATGGAAACAGAAAGATGTGGTCTACAGAACAGTGTTTTGGTCGACCTGTTTGACAGAAAAATAGATTTGTGATCATATGAGAAAAAATGGTGTCACTTTTACTAAAAACTGCACAGTTCAAATCTTTGACGTTACGTATCAAAAATATGCGAACTTCAGCAATTTTTGGAATATTATTTATATTGTTTTGTAGTATTTTTGGCATGTTTATGCATCTACGGAACATTAGCTTTCCAACAGTATTTTATTTATTGCGATAGGACGATTCTAAGTGGGCAAAATGTTAAATTGCAAAATACGTATTTTTCCTGTCGTTCGTCAACACTCGACCCGAAATTGGGTCGAGTAGCAACTATAGGGTTAAGTGGTGGAACTAATGGTGAATTTATAATAACGGTGAATTAGAGATTGGTACATACCAATGAAATGATTTAAAATTCATTAATAACAGTTATTTAGTTGACTTAATAATTTTTATTTGTTGGGTTGAGGTAGAACTAATAATTATTTTAAAGTAGTGTTTGTTAACGGTCAGTCAGTCTATTATTATTTTTTTAAATTTCATGTATTGGATAGTAATAGAGTTAATGATAATTTTATAGTAATAGTATATTTAGTTATTAGTATCCTTCACTTCACAGTGATTTTACAGTGAATTTAAGGGATTAATACTGTTGCACCTATAAAATATTGTCAACAAGTAATTATGATCAAATGCAATGATTGATGGGTGCCTGGATAAAATATAGTTCCAAATTTCAGTTTAAAAAAAGTAGCAATAATTAACTTTGATATGTAGTCTTCAATAAGACCCCTCTCTATCTTTCTCACCAACATTTAATAAAAACCTACCGAGATATGACCAAAATCTTCTCACATACCACTTTTATTACAATTGTTTCACTTATTTGGGTTGTAGAGTTGATAACTGATTGGGAAACTTCCAACTATCTGGTAGAACATGTTTTCGACAAGTGTAGGTAAAATTGGTAAATTAACATTTCAAGTCCCATTATTATTTATTTTTATTTAAAAAAATATATAAAGCATTTTCTCTGATGTATTTAAATTTCTTACCTGGGCCCTGAGCCCTGAGCCCAGGTTGTGCCGGACTCGTACTGACTAAAAAAACCTCCTCTGTTTTCCAGGGCTTTTTTGCCAAACACGGAACCACCTTCCGGCTATACCCATCGTGTTGGCAAACCCTCCTTCCTAGTTCTTCTTTTTAGTACTATTCCTTAATCTCCATGTGCTTGCCTTCCTTTCATGATGGTAATTACGAAATCCTCGGCTATTTTCCATTTTTCAACGGATTCCACCATTTGACTTATAAAGTTGTTAACATCCACTTGGACTCCCATATCTCTGTACATCTTTTCTCGCTCATCTTTCCACGCCTTGCATATGAAGAGCGTATGCATTGCATCATCATACTCATCACCACAGTGGCTGCAAAACTCCTCCTCCCTTATCTTGAATCCTTTTAGGTAGTTGTTGAAATTCCCATGCCCTGAAAGAACCTGGGTCAGATAGTAGCTAACTTCCCCATGCTTTCTTCTTATCCATATGTCTAAATTTGGGATTAAACGATATGCCACCGTCCAGTGGCATCCATGTCCCACCTCTTTTGCCATCTGTCTCGTAATCTCTTTCTGGCTTCTGTTTTAATCATGTTTGGCTCCGTTGTTGTGGTCTTAATCCCTACATATATTTCCTCCCTTTCTTTAGCCAAAAGATCCAGGGGTGGAAGACTGGTCATCACATCTAATGCGCTTGATGAAACAGTTCTGTAAGCCATGGCTATTCTCAGCGCAAGCGGTCGCTGAGCCGACTGCAATTGATTTACTACAGACTTTTAAACAAGTGCTTAAGCCTACACCGGTGCTGCGTACAATATTTTGGATGTCACCACACCAGCCAGGAGTCTTCTCTTTCCTTCTTTTGGTCCATTGACATTGGGCATCATCAGTCCTAAGCGAGCTCCTACTTCAATACCTTGTTTCACTGCTTTGATGACGTGGGGAGTAAAAACCAGCCTCCTGTCAACCTCCACACCCATATAGGTTAATTGATTTTTCCACTTAATCTCCACTCCCATCGATAACGAGTTTAGGATGATTAAATTTCCTCCTGTCTGTCACTAGAATAGCTTCGGTCTTTTCTACTGCCATCTGTAAGCCTTTATTTTCTAACCACAATTTAGTTCTTCTTAGAGCCTCGTTGATTCTTATTTCTAGAGTCCTTTCATCATTCCCCCAGGAAACAACCATAGCATCGTCTGCAAACCCAACGATGGTTGTATCTATTGGAAGCTCCATGTCTAAAAGGTCGTCTTACATGATGTTCCACAAGAAAGGGCCGATCTTGGAGCCTTGTGGTGCACCGCGTGTCATTTTCCCCCGCAAGGACCACTTTTCGTTTCCATAGTAGACCCACCTGTTACTTAGGTAATCGTCCAGCATTCTCAAAAGATACTTTGGAATTTTCTTGCTGATCCCAGTTTCTTTGGTTGTTCGGAGAACAACAGTAAATCCATGGATCTATTTTTAGCCGTCTCATTTAGCAGGTCTCGGGCTCTAGGCGCTCTATTTAGATTTACCTGTATATGACTATCATCTCCTTATCTTCTTTATTTACTTCTCCAACAGCTCGGCGAAGCTGGGACAATGTCTGCTCCCTAGAACATGTTTCGCATCCTTGCCCTTCTCATCGCAGGCTACACATTTTGGTGTATTTTTGCACTCCTTGCGCAGATGGTTAGTCTCCCCACATCTCCAGCACACACCTCTTCTTTCTTCCCCTTTACAGTATCTAGCTAGGTGTCCAAAATCTAAGCACCTGTAGCACTGTGGGATTTCCGCCCTTTCTCGGATTCTGCACGAATCCGATTTTTGTCTTCTCGGCTTGTAGTAGAGCGTTTGCTCCCATGTCGGGTTTATTTAGTACTGCCACCTGACTACGTTTAGGCCTATTGAACAGCTTGCGTTGATCAACTGGGACTTCAATCTTAAATTCTTTTGCAATAGCATACACTACTTTCTCTGCTGTACATGTTTCATCTAAATCCCTTATCTCTACTGGCTTCCTCGGAACTACAGGCTTTACAACTGCTTTATCACTGTCTGTTTTACCCAGGATTTCCCCTATCGCTTTTGGGTCCTGCCCCTCATTCATTACTAGGACAATCACATCTGCCATCGAGAGTTTTAATATAAAGGCAGCATCTTTACTATCCTCCTGAGTAGTGATGTAAAGTTCCTGGGAATTTATACTTGGGGGAAAATTCCCAGGGAATATTGCCGGGAATATTCCAAAAATTCATAAATTCCCGGGAATTTATGGGAACTTATGATTTTTTTTTTAAAGGCATAGGTCAGTGGACACCCCAATATTTTTTTAAAAATCGCTTAGAACTAATCTAATTATATGAACATATAAATCAATTTATAAAGAGTTATATTCTAAAATAAAAATTATTTGTCTTAACATGTTTTTTAGTATCAAAGAAAATGATCAAAATTTTAAACCTATTACCTGTACCAATTCTTGAATATTTGTTATAAAATAGTGCAAAATACTCCCAAATTACTAATAGGTCATTTTAACCTATTAAATTAAACCCTAAATCCAAAATATTTACATTTTAAATAATTTTGATTATTTAAATTAGATTTGATATCTTCACTATTTGTTCAGATCAGGTCTTCCAAGAAAAAGACAAATATGTCTGTATTACCACTTTATTTGCTATAAAATTTGATTTGTGAGGTCCTTCAATTTCCCTCTGCTCTCAATCAATTCATTATTTATTTCATTTAGTGTCGAGTTCACATTTTCAATTTCCATCCAAAGTACTTCACAGCTCACACAGCTATTCATCATACCACCTTCTTCATTTTCTGTTTCAAGCATTTCATGTATTAAACCGTTTAGGCTTTTTTCCTTATTTGCAATGTTATTACAAACACTACAAACCCATGAATTTTGTTTATAAAATTCTTTGTACTGTTGTACAGTTAGTTCTGCACATTGTCTATGAAACCATCTATTACAGGGACCCGAGCATTCAAGACCATAACTTCTGCCATCAACATTCTTTTTACATACTCCACATACAGAATTTTGTTTATTTGACATTGCTTTTCAATATAACTTTGTCGTAATATAACAATAAAAATGCTGCAAGCTATATTTATATAGGGAAGTTTAGAGATTCTTATGAATACAAGGTATTATGAGATTGATAACAGAAAAACCAAAACTTATTAGTTGTCTATTAAATGTTTTTAAAGTTTGTACAACTAAACAAAACAAACCGTCAATCATTATCTGAGAACAACAGTCAAAAATGAAATACTCAAAGTACTTGTGGAATTATAATCCTAAGCAAATAAAGCTGTTCAAATGTAGATAGGTTACATACAGGTTCTGAAAAGTTTAATCTGATATAAATGTTTATTTTCATGATATGTAGCTGTCAAATGTCAAAATTACTTAGAGTATATTTTCCATCAACACTAGATACACACACATATAAAACAATATGGTCAGAACGACCCGTGAAACACTGAAATTTACTGAGGAGCAACAGAGACACAACTGCCACAGCAACTCTCACAATTGATTCCTCGATAAATTGTGTGAGGAATCTTTCCTACGTCTTCTATTTTCTTTGGGTATTTTCCTCCCATCTCTACCTTGCAAACGGTTCTGTTCCTTCTTCCCTTCTACCTCGTTCTTTCTTCGCTTTCTTACAAGCTCCACCTTTTGCCATTCTCCAGCAGGATCTCTGCAGTCCTCAGTTTGAGCGCCGCCTGTGTCTATTTCATCCCGTCTCATTTTTTCGCTCGATTCCCTGCGGGCTTCACTATCTACCCTATTTAAATTTATAGTCTCCCTCCGAGCTCCTTCTTCCCGCTTCTTTTACTCCTTTGCCACTTTTGCAGGACTTGATGCTACTCCTTCTTTATTAGTATGAGTGTACTTCTCTGAGCTCACCGTTTAAATTCTAAGCCTCTTTCGAGGTGGAAGCTTCCTACTCCCTGTAGTGCTATTTATCTCCCCAATGGGCGCCTTCTCTATCAAGCTTCTTACTGAGTTTTGCCTCAGCATTCTACAAGCTTTCAACACTTCCAACCCCTCTTCTATACCGACAAGTCCGTTCTTAATTGCCATATTAACATTCTTCTGTTTGCCCGCAGCCTGACACATTGTCCTGAGGGTATCTTTCATGATATTTAACTGTTTTCCCTCTTTTTCGTCAGCTTCTATCTGCCGCTTTAGCCTCTCGATCTCCTTATCTGTCGTAGATAGGACCGTCATTTCGATCTCCTCCCGAAGATTTAAAACACTTCTTCTACTATGTCCATATCCAAAGTTGAAGCATGGTGGTAAGGCCTTTTTACCTCCTTAATTTCTGTCACGACATCTGATGCTGAATGGCTTCTTGGTCTCTGCGGTATAGACATCTCTTTGGGCGTTTCCTCGAGCCTATCTCCTCTTTCTGCATCCGAACTCTCTATTAACTTGCTGAGTTCATCAATCTTGTGGTCGCCACATTTATTACCGGGTGATGGGAGGTGTTCTCTGCAACAGCAGGCTTCTCTTAAAGGGTTCTGTTCCGTCATCTTTTTTATCCACTTTTTGATCCCCTTTAGTAGTTACTCGAACATGTGTCTGGTCGCCCCCAAAATCCTCGCGACGCCCTGGCCACCGAGGCTTTCACTCGATCGGAGCCAGAGGTGGAATTCGTCGTACTGGCCTTCTCCACTTGGGGTAGTTTTGTATTTTGATCACACATATCATTTAAGGCACAATTGAAAAGCGTCGTTGAAGATGTCAGAAGTAAGAAAGACACCCTAGCCCTCGAATACTCTAATAGCGCCGGGGTCGAAAAGAACAAGAGGTGGTCAAGAGAGACCCGACAGAAAAGACCAAAGAGAAGGGATCTTATCCAAGACTAGTTGAAACAAGATCAGATCCAGCTAGGGCACCCCGGGATTGCCAATCCCATACCCACAAGATGTGAGCCCCTGGGGTTGATTTTTCTTTGTTGTTTAATATGTTGTCCTTTTATAGTTTTCATATCAAAATTCGACAGGGTTTGGATCATTTACGTTAACCCTCCCTCTGCCAAACTACAATTTCTTGTACAGCTTTGGCATTTTTAATAGTGCGCTACATTCTAATATTTGACCCACTAATTGTCATCCAATCTCAATAAACTTTATACCGTTGGAAAGGAAACTTTTCAATCTTTCATCTTTGTATTTACCATATGTTTCTAAAATGAATATTAACACGTCTAATGATCGATGGAGTAATTGCAGAACTGTAAACAGCTGCTCCGAGCGTCGATGAACGCTAGAATTTCGTCAACTTTGAGGACCTAAACAAGTTATACACACTGACTTTATAACAATGATATTTACACCAATAGAAAGCTTGCATTTCGATCTCTCTACCACTGCTTTCAAATCTTAGATCACGTTTACGGTTTGGGTATTATATGCGATCTCGTAAAGCCTTGCTATTGGCCAAGATTTCAACCAATTAGCAAGCTTCTTTGGAAGTCCATATGTTCATCATAGGTGAGGTGTTTGTAAAATTCTTTTTACACGGTTTTGTAGATAAAGGTTCACTGATTCCTTTGGTATTTGGTTTTTTACATCTAGCTTTGTTGAGTTGGCAGTATTTTACCCGCAAAAGTTACATTTTTTCATTTGAAATCTCATGCATCCGCCATTTTATAAAGCCACGTTCAGTGTTACTTTATGTAAGTGTGTTTGATCTGAAATATTATTTTGTTTATTTATAGTGAATAACGTTTATAGATTGTGTTTTATATATAAATAAATAAGTGTAGTGTTTGTTATGTGAAATTCGTTTTATAAAAGGTTTATTTAGTGTTTTATTTGTTATTTTTCAGAAAGCCTAGGCCAAGCCTAAACAATTGATTTTTACTTTTTCTTTTTGATTTGTTAGTATAAACTATTATTCATAAACAATATGGCAAATAGGGAATATCTGAGGTCTTCAGATCTGAGGGAACTTATGGCAGAAGATCCTGAATCCGGACTCTCAGATCTGGAGAACGAAATAGTTCATAGCCAAGGGTGGGAACATAGCCAAGAAGTGTCCCAACCTTGTCAGACGAGAGGATTGTTAGATCTTCTAAATATTGATCTTCCTGGGAAAGACTTTGATAGTTCTTCCGAAGATGATCAATCTTTGGATGATTTTTCAAGCTGCTCGTCTGATGATTATGTCCCAAATCTTGACGAGTTAGACACCTCTGACCAAGACGACCTGACAACCGGCCCTTTTGAAAACACAATACAACATGCACCAGTCACACAGCTGCTTTACTTTTCACTTCCTGGACCGTCAAGCAGACCACACATACCTCCACCAACACATAGACCTAGGCCTAGGCCTAGCGCACATACACAAACCACAACACAACCCTGGGTTAGGGTATATCCTCCCGAAGATGTTATGGACATAAGTGATAAATTCACAGTAACTAATGCGGGGCCTAGAAACGTTCCCACAAGTACTAGGCCATATGATTTTTTGAATCTCTTTATGACAACAGCCTTGTGGACGCTTATGGTTACTGAAACCAATAAGTATGCACAGGTTGTGTTACAAGAAATGCGTGAAAATGGAAATCTCGGGCGATTTTCCAGATTCAATGCATGGGTAGACGTAACCATCGAAGAGATGAGAAAATTTTGGGCTTTGCTTGTAAACATGGGACTAACTCCTCGTAAGAATCTAGCCAATTATTGGAGCACAAATGAATTTCAAAATATCCCTATCTATGCCAAAGCTATGTCCTGTAAACGATTTCAACTCATCATGAGAATGTTTCATTTGTCATCTGAAGTAGGTACTGATGAAGTGATAAGGACAAACCCGTTTTACAAAATCAGTACATTCGTTCAGATGATGAATGATTCCTTCAAAGAGTATTTCGTTCCAGGACAAAACGTATGTATTGACGAGTCCATGGTGGGAATGAAAAACCGCTGTGCATTCATCCAATACATGCCAAAGAAGCGTCACGCTAGATTTGGAATTAAAAAATTTGAATTGTGCGATTCTAAGACTAAGTTATGTCCTCCATGTTTCTTTGTACAGTGGTAGAAACTATTTGTCTGGAAGCACTGACCCCTTCACATATAAAGTTGTAGAACATCTGATGAATCAAGTGGGTTGTTTAGATAAGGGATACCACCTATTTACGGACAACTTTTATACAAAGATTCCTCTCTGCGAGTTTTTGTTATCGAGAAAAACCTTTTTGACAGGAACGGTAAACAAAACTAGCAAGGGATTGTCTAAAAGCCTTGTCGACTGTAAACTTGATGGGACTGCTCGCTTTACTGCGTATTTCAGAAAAGGTAACATACCTCTTGTGAAATACCAGGAAAAGCCGACAAAAAAGCCCGTCATTTTCATGTCCACAGCAAGTCATGCAGCCGACATGGAAGTCACGAGTAAGAGACGTATAACCCGTGTCAAACCTCACATGATCAATGAATACAACAAGTATATGGGAGGTGTTGATGTCAAAGACAAAAGCCTTTACCATTATACTTGTTCTAGGCAAACTCAAAGATACTGGAGAAAAATTGTCTACAATTTTATCGACATGGCCATATTGAATGCGTGGATTCTGTACAACTTACAGAATCCAGGCAGCTCAAGACATGCGTTCATGGAGAAAATAATTGAAGACATGTTTATCAATTATGATCCCAGTAAGGAGGGTATAACCACCAGGCAATCCACACGGACATCCTTACAAAATACTCCAGATTCTTCGCACATACTGGCAAAACTTGATCATAGTACCAAGTTGTGCGTAGTATGTTACGCAGAATCTGGGAAAAGGGGGAGGGTAGGCTATTGGTGTCCTCCGTGTAACGCCGGGGTACACCGATTGTGCTTCCCTCGCCTTCAACATTACAGAAGTGTCGGGAAAGGGTCTAAACTAAAGCCGAGAGTTGTCTAAGTCCTCAATGATTTGGGCATCATCTGTTTACCACCCTTCCACATCTACAGACCTATTTGCCGAACATGTAAGTAGACAAATTTTATTTTATTTTATCTTATATTTTTAGTTCATATAAAGTTATTTAGACATGTTTTATGTTATGTTTGTATGTGGAGTCATATACTGTAAATATTTACCAATCTAGGCCTGGTTTTAGTGGCATTTGTGTAGTATGGACTTAAAAAATTATATTTCATAAAAACTACTTTGAAATTGGTAAAAGTTTTTACATATTTCTATTCAAAACTATTTTGTGGAACTTTTATATGGTTTTACAAAATTTACAAAAAATTTTTATCAGTGTTATACAACTTTATTTATACAATTTTTGTTGAAATTCGTGAATCTTTTATACTTTATTTTTCGTTTCGTAATTTCTGATTACAAAATGGAAAGTTATATAAAATGTTCAAGTTTACAGTTCTATTCTATGATTTATTCTCTACTATTTGGTATATAAAATTTCATTTTTGGGTAAAGGATACATTTTAGATTGATGTTTCAATCTAGGCCTCATTTTAGTGGCATTTGTGTAGTACGGACATAAAAAATTCTATTTCATAAAAACTACTTTGAATTTGGTAAAACTTTTTACATATTTCTATTCACAACTATTTTATGAAACTTTTATAGGGTTTTACAAAATTTACAAAAATTTTTCATCAGTGTTATACAACTTTATTTATAGAATTTTTGTTGAAATTCGTGAATCATTTATACTTTTTTTTTTTTCGTTTCGTAATTTCTGATTACAAAATGGAAAGTTATATAAAATGTTCAAGTTTACAGTTCTATTCTATGATTTATTCTCTACAATTTGGTATATAAAATTTCATTTTTGGGTAAAGGATACATTTTAGATTGACATTTCAAAATAGGCCTAATTTTAGTGGCTTTTGTGTAGTACGGACATAAAAAATTCTATTTCATAAAAACTAATTTGAATTTGGTAAAACTTTTTACATATTTCTATTCACAACTAAATTATGAAACTTTTGTGTATTTTGGATAAAATTACAAAAAATATGTAATAGTATTTATTTAGACCTGAATTTAGAAAATTTTATTTCCGCTTTTGAAAATTTTTGCTTCCTGAGCTTATAACTTTTACAATTTTGCACCAATCAAATTTTAAGTTCCATATATGAATAATTTGGACTTTTTCCTAAAAAAAAGCTATCGATCACTTTATGATTGGGATAGAATTTCTATTTTTGGCGAATTTTTGAAATTATTTCACCCGATGAAAAAAACGTGAATGCGTTTTGTTAACGCAGTGGTAGGGTTAAAGGAAAACTAATATTTACCATATTTTATAGATTTAATAAATTTTTAGTAGTATTACAAAAACCTGATTGACTAATTTACTATAATGTAGACAGAGATTTCAGGTTTTAATTCTCTTCATGTAAGTAACTGTGAAAATGGTTTATTACAAAGATGCATAATGCCATTTGCACCACTTTTATTTCTGAAATAATTCAAGTCACAGGCTCTTGAATTTCCTGTGAAAATCTTGAAGAGAAATTGTTTATACTTAGAATAATTATCCAATATTGAAAGAGGTAATCCAATCTACCACACCATGTTGCTTTACATCGCAGTTGTATCTTACAGACAGAGATTGTCTTTATTGAATTCATTAAAAATATTCTCTCCTTGAAATCCATTCTTATTATCTGATGAATAAATTACGGCGAATTCCTTTTGTGTATTTCAACAAATGATATGAAGCACAGTCTGACTTTTGTATTGTTTAAACACAAGTACGTTCATCAAAAACAAAACACAAAATATTTCATTATCATTAGACTTCAACTGCTAGTGGTGGTTTACTAACGCAGGAAGCGGAGCTTTTTAAGAACTTTTAATTTTGAAAGTTTTCTCCAAGGGTATATGTAGAATAGTACCCTATTTACATCTCATTCAATGTTTATTGAATTTTATAAATTCGTTTATAAATATTTTTGTTATTGTTGGTCAGCAATCTTTATTATCATTGCAAATTATACTGTTTTCAGCTTCATGCCATCATCACTCAACATGTCTATGTATAAACCCATAAAATTATCAAATCATTTAGAATTATCACAAAGTTTACAAAGGTAGGACTTATTCTCTTTATAGAAAAGTTTCTTATTCTCTTTATAGAAAAGTGACTTATTCTCATTATAGAAAAGTAGGAGGCATTTTAAATTATTGGTTTTGATTGTGAATGTTTGTGTTTTGTGCAGTGTGATGTTTATTGACTAATTGTAATTAGGCAATCCGAAGGGGATTATACATAAAAGTCAAAACCCACTGACTGATCACGAAATATCTGGATCTAAGAAGCCTAGAGCTATGAATATCTTTTAAGTAGGTCTGTAGACGCATACCAGGAAAGGGTTTTGAAAATGTTGTACTCCAAGGGTGTTTTTTTGATCAAAAGTGATGTATTGCTGTAATTCAGCATAATTTATTTCCATAGCACCACCATTAGGGTTGTGCTAAAAAAAATTCTTTATAAAACTATCTCAACTATCCAAAGGTGGAACTGGGGCCATAAGCTAGTTTGAAATATAGTACGGGCAGTTTTGTTAAAGTATATATTTCAGTGTATTTATTGTATTATTTCTCTCCTCTAGAGAATTCAGCTGTTTCTTATTCATTTGCCTATACACAAACAACAAAACGGAAAACTAGCACAAGTAAACAATATTAGAGTAAGTTGTTAAGCAATAAACCTATATTATAAGGATGTTATAAACCATGTGTGTTAGTTTTAAGCAAATACTTATTTCAGAATATGTTAATGTTAAGTTGTGTTATTCCATATTATATTAGTTGTTAAAGTTAGATATGTTGAGTTTATGTATATGTTGATGTTAAGATGTGATTTGCTCATTCCAAAATAATTTTTGTTCAAAGAAAAGAAAATCAATTTGAAGGGCATTATAATGGTACAAATCACATCTGAGATTAAAGTAAATAGCATATAGCTCAAAGGCATATTATTAAGGAACCTAAACACACCAATGTAAACGAACTATTTTTATGAGTAGCCCAACAAACCTATCCTCTATTAGAAGTACCAATAAAGCCTAGGTTAAAAACACATTTAAATCCAATAATTTTTTTAAGTATGAAAGAAACTGTTTTTGGTAAATAATCACATGCCTTTAATGTTTTAAGATGAATATAAACTAAATAAAGTAAATTTAATAGGCTAGTATAACAAACCTGCAGATTACATATGTAAATTTAGGCCATATAGTGTAAACAACGACACAGTTAACCTAAACAGAACTTATCACAAAGATGTCACAATAACCACTGCACATGTGATTAGATATATAGGTTTATTCCTAACATCTCCAACCAAAGATTCTACCAACTTCTCCCTAAATAGCCTTTGTTTCATTGTTCTGAAACCGGGAACCTTTATTATATACCTTTAAGGAAACACGTCCCTTATAACCTATGGTACTTTCATCTAGACTTATGTATTTGGAAGGGCAAAATTGTTCTTGGAACTTACGTTCTAAATACTGTAGGAATTTTCTCACTTTTCCAGATCTAGTTTAAGTCCCTAATATGGGAAGACGACTGGATGGAGTACTTAGGTGCAATGTCCAAAATATTTGAAAAAATCTTTGCCTTGAAAAAATACTTTAAAAAAATGGTTGATGGTCCAAATAGTTATTTGAAAAATAATCCTCTATAAGTGGTTTTGAATTAAGTGACATGTTGATAATAACTCCAATGAATGCCTTCATTTCATTTAGTGAAATATCCTGCCAAGAATGCCATACAAAATATTTTATAAGAGGTGTATTTATTTGAATTTTTTGTTTTGCATATAAGTTTGTTTCATGTACAATTTGTTTAAATATGTCATCAGTAAAGAAAAGTTTAAAGTAATATATTTCAGAATGTCTGTCAAAATTTGGTGGAGGCCTAAATCCACTATTTCCTTCTAATCTATATTTGAACTCTGGAAAACTTACATCATCATTTCTCCAATAGTGCCATAAAGATTTTTTAGGCACGTTTTGAGTAACATCACTAGCCACCTCGCCAGGAACATCACTAGCCACCTCGCCAGGAACTTCAAGTACCTTGTCAGGATTATCACTAGACACTGCTTCATTATCATCACTAAAACCATCCTCTTCATCCACAATAAAATGATTGTCACTGTCATGGTCATTGTCTAATCTATTCCGTACATTGTTCAATATCTATAATCTTGCCATATGAATCAGGTTCACTCTCATTCACTAAGGCTCTTATATCATCGGACTTTCGTCTACCATCTTGATATAATGAAATCGGTATATAATAACATAAGTTACTGTTTCTCACTCAACTGAACCAACTAATTCAGAGACTCAAGGAATAAACACAGCTGGTTATCAGTGTTTGGACATTACCAATTTGTTTATACATATCTCCATATCAATGACAAACTGTTTTGACTAGCTGATAAGGCAAATTTGTCACATGTTAGAAGTCCAAGAAAAATGTTTACCTTATAATAAATAACTTTTACCATAAACAGATATTCTGGCAATTAAAAATAGTTTACACTTGTTGGTTTGTTTATTTACATTAGGCCAAAATGTCACAAGACACTTATAGATGTAGCTATTATAAATAAAAATAAATAAATAAAGAGCTGTGTCTGTGTCCACGAGGAGTGCCCATAGGAGTGTTGAAGCAAAATGGCAATGGCCACTACTGGTGGCCAAAGGAGTGTAGAGGACAACATTCACATTAAGTATAGGAGCAGAACATACATTGCCGCCTGGCCACTATAATGGCCTGAGGAGTGGGAGGACTTGAGCTATATGTGAGAAATAAAGGTTCTTTATAAGGTACTGATTTATACCCTTTGTACCCTACTACAATTCCAGTTCGAAATTGTAGGTAACTTTAGGCATATATAGATATAATTTTGGCATATATTATCTTTTTAGTTGACTTGTCCACTCTATATATAACATCTGTTTGAATAGGCCAATTATTTTATTTTAACAAAATAGTGACATCTTTCCTATATAGGTTATTTTTAATTGATCATTTATCTTCTTAGATTGGATTCTAGGGATTAAAATATTTTATATTTACATTTAGAATCTGGTTGTACTGAAAGTTAATTGCATGATATGATAACAGCTGATTTTTAGATTAGCCTCATAATTATTGTGGAAAATAAATTTTCTTGTTTTCAAAATTTGATTAAATTATTAGTAAAAATATCAAATTTATATTTATGTTTTAATTTGTGTAACATGCGAAATTTGTTTAAATTTCACTATTCCTTTAAAAAAAATTATTCATTAATCACTCTTCTTATCTCATTTATTCAACCTATCTATTCTTGTTTAATATGGGTTTTATCCATTTATTCACCTTCATCTAAATTTTCATCAAAATTATCTCATCATTTAAAAAAAAATTTAACCATTATTCAATTACTTGTTATTATTTATTTATAGCCATTTTGTAAGTTTGTATTATTATTGTAAAGTATGTAAAGTCGTATTTATGACTTTTCCATTGTTCACTTAATTCTCCTAAAACAAATTTTACCTTATTATTACAGCAAAAAACAAGACACTCTTTATTTATGATTCACATATTAACTTATCTTAACACTACCTAACATTGCAAAAAGAAAAAAAACTGTTCTATAATATAACCTAACCTAACCTACTTATCTATTATTATAAACCTAACCTATTCAATCGTTATCGTATATACATTTTAGGTTTTTTCTCTCGAAGGTTGTATGACACCAAAATATAACCTAACCTACTTATCTATTATTATAAACCTAACCTATTCAATCGTTATCGTATATACATTTTAGGTTTTTTCTCTCGAAGGTTGTATGACACCAACAAACAAAAATCACTCTACTCATAATCATTTTCTGTCGTAGTAAAATGACCTAAGTATTATAGTTATAGAGGATTTTGATAGGATACCCTTAAACCCTAAATATTAAAGGGTATTTGTTTGTTTAAGAAATATTTTATTAACTTGATGTGTTTTGCTTTAAAAAAAATACCTCAACCAATTATGTAGGTTATTTGAATAAAATTCTACATGTTTTTATCTTGTCAAGTCTAACATACCTATTTTTTAAAAAAAATTGAACATATTTGAAATATATATAGTGATATTTAGAAAAATTAATAATTTTATCATATTGTTAGGATAATAAAACCTAATTTAAATCAGAATAAAAATGTTATTGTGCTGTTGGTTACACCTATGTAAATATATTTAAAGCTATATTTTAAAACTATTAATTTCTGTTTTTGAAGGAATAGAATATTTGTCAGAGAGAGTGTATTTCAATTCACATTGGTCAAGCAGGTGTTCAAGTTGGCAATGCTTGCTGGGAGTTATATTGTATGGAACATAACAGAGAAAAATGGCAAGTTAGCTGCAGTCAGTGAGTTAGACCCAAACAGTTGTGCTGGTTGCAATTCTTTCTTTAACAAGACTGAATATGGTAGGCATGTACCTAGAGGCATATTAGTTGATTTGGAACCAACAGTTATTGGTAAGTTTAATCAGGTTCTGTGGCATGCTAAGGAGTTGGATGTAAGAGATCTGTCCTGGTTATCACCAGGAACAGATGTCATTTTGTATATTGTTAAGAGATTAAATAAGAATGGAGTTACTTGTTTAACAGCAGCAACTAAAATTTGTATATAGTATAATTACTGTATTGGTTTATCTTTATCCCAACACTTGCAAGCATTGTGACATTGTTGCAAGCTTAGTCTGTGCTAAACTGAATGCTGTTAACCCTGCAACCGGCTTTAAGGTTTGTGTAAAAGTTTTGTTTTCTTATCTTTTTTTGGAAAGATGCATAGAATTAATCTATGTAATAAAAATGTTTTTTTTTTTAAACGGTTTTGGAGGAAGTATGTTAGATGTCAAAAAATGAAGTTAACATTTTTCAGAAAAACCTGTATCATCCAAAATCAATAGCTTACCACCTTTTTTCCAAGATATACAAAAGTTTTGTGTAATATTTGTGGTTAATTTTTGTATGCAAATGGCGTGATTCGAACGGAAATATGTGAGTTCTTGTCTATTTCACAGCCTTTGTAATTTTCATTCAACAAGTTTGTACCGTACACAAAATTAAAGATAGAAATCTCCTCTATACAGCTGTGTAAAAATAACGGAAAAGTTCTTTGACATCAACATTTGTTCTTTGCCATACTGACTCTAAAATTATTTTTCAAACTTTTGTTTCATTACACTACTAAATTCTATGAACCTTTTTGAATATAATGATATATAGAAATTGGTTTTCCATAAATATTACAATTTTTGGTGAATTTTTGAAAATACATTCAACAAATTCCCTTTTTTCGTAAAGCAATTTCTGTATTTTTGAAAATGTAACAGTTTTTTCCCCTCTAAATATATTCACAAATATATTACAAATCTCTAGTAATAGTTAAAAAAATTCCAATTTTTTTTGTATGGTGTACATTACCATCTCTGTGAAATTCTTCCCTCAGTTACTTTCCGATTTTTGGCTATTTGACATTATAACTCTAAATTTTTTACATCTAACTTTTTTTCACTACACAAATAAATTCTATGCACCTTTCTGAATATAATGATATATAGAAGTTGTGTTTTCCATTGATGTAACTATTTTTGGTGAATTTTTGAAAATAAGCCTAGCAAAACCCCTTTTTGCATAATATATATATATTTTGAAATGTAACAAATTTATTTATTTTTTCTTCTAAATATATTCACAAATATTACACAAAACTTTTGTATATCTGGGAAAAAGGTGGTAAGCTATTGATTTTAGATGATACAGGTTTTTCTGAAAAATGTTAATTTCATTTTTTGACATCTAAACATACTTATTCTATGCATCTTTCTGAGAAAAATGATGTCTTATAAGTTAGGTTTTGTATAAAAATATTTATTATTAATTTTTAAACAAACGAAGAAAATTAACAATTGACAGTTGGAGGGTTAAAACAAATATAAATACAAAATACTTTAGATATATTATTTTTTAAAAGCTTCGAGTTATTTTCAGTTCATTATTTTCTATCTTTTGTATAACAAGTTGAATAATAAAAAAAAAAATACTTGTATTAAGATAAAAAGATTATAGTAATTAATTGATTTACATTTTTATATCCTCACAATATTTTATGTGATGTGTCGAACAATCAATTTTTAGGGATGTATGTACTATATACAGCCCAAAATGTGTGGACACATTTTAATAAAAAATTTTACATAGTTTTTGGACTGTTTATTACATTAATTATTGAGTAGCCTTTTTCTATTTTGTTTCCCCTTTGTCTTTCATATCTTCTAAATATTCCCTTATTTACTATGGAGGTTCTTTACATAGTGAATCAGATTTTTTTTTAACGGCAGCATTGTACATTCGTATTGCACATCAGCCACCATGGGCTTTTATTTATTTGGCATCCAGGAGATAAATTTTAAAATGTATTATCCTTGTTATTGTTATTTTAAAATCTAAATACAAATAGCACACTAATAAAAAGAAATGTATGTAGGAAAACAAAACATCATATTCACTTTCATCATCTATAGATGGCAGTTTCCATGAATTAAGTCTATTTTTGGTATGATTGGATTATGAATTTTTCTTATCATATCTATGTATTTACTATGGTCTACTTTTGTGGGAAACATAGAATACGTGACTCAAAAAAATAAATTGAAGGGAAAGTTAAAATACCAAGTTTTTGAAAAGAGGGCAACAAGATTCTCTAGAGTTGTTACAAAACATACTTCAGTCTAAACTGCATATTTTTGAATTTTGAAAATGTTTAACATTAACCCCTTTGAAGTACTTACCCATACAGTACAACCTCGTTTATCCGGACTAATTGGGACCGGAAGTGATCCGGTTAATCAAAAATCTGGATAATCCAAAATTATAGAAAGATAAATAAAACAAAATATAAAATGATAACTTACCATTTACAAGTCATGAAAAAACACAATATTTACACAGTCATTCAATTTACACAATACACGAAATTACACACCTGAAATATTTACACAGGGTTTAGTTGTTATTTACAAAAAGTCATTTATCTTCCTCTGTTTTAATTTGGTGTTACGTTTCAATGCGGCCCTGTCTATACGATTCAATGCGTCTAACTTTTGGGCCATTGTAAGCACATTACGTTTTCGTTTCGTCGCCATTTCCACGCACAAATGCTAACACACGAATATAAATAAATAGCAGATTTATAAATACTATGCTGATTCTCATTCACGTCCTTGATACTCCTGACTGGGGATGTGATGTGCCAACTGCCAAAAAAAAAGAAAGGGGTTCCCAAAGCTGGCTGCACTGCTTTAAGATGTGACAAAATGTTCACATTTACTGATTTACACCCTTGAGTCTTAGCAACTGGACAACAATAAAGTTGTAAAAATGACATGATGGTTTATGATGCGTTGTAAACATTCACCTGGTTTGTATTTATTTCACACTGTCATGCTGCATCTGGGTAGGGGGATGGTGAGACAGAGGTCATTGCTCCTCCACTTTCTCTTCCCAGTGCATCAACAACCAGAACTAATACCTCGAGGCAACACTGTAGTGTTGAGGAAATCTAGGTTTTTATCAACATTAATGTAATAGCAGATATTTCTTGTTGAAACTCCATATTCAAGGATAAAATAAAGCAAAAGCTTAAAGTTGCAAAATAGGCCTATTATAAATATTATTTAAAATATTATTCAAAATACAGTAATTATTAAAATATTTTGAAACTTTAAGCTTTTGCTTTATTTTATCCTTGATTAATTTTTTTATTTTTTGTTCCGGATCGATCCGGATAATCCAGACATCCGGTTGAATGAGGTCCGGATAAATGAGGTAGTACTGTATAGCAAAACCATATTGAACATAACAATAAAATAGACCCATAGTATGCTATTCTAAATACTGGTAAAGGCAATAATTTTATAATATTTTAAATATGTAAATTGCATAATTCACTTTGTGAACAATGCATTTATATGCTTTGTTGGAATATGATAGTTGTCAGTCAAAAAGTTAAAATGACTACTAGCTGGGTACCCATGCTTCGCTATGATTATCAAAAAAAATTAAAGTGTATAATCAGAAATAGAACTAGGTTATTTACGAAATAACAGTATTTTGAAACTGAGAAACTATTTAAGGACAATCAGTTTGAAGATAATCAATTTTGAAGATTATCAATTTAATTCAATTAAGTTAACTATTAAATAAAGCATAATTAGAATTTTATTCATTTCTACAATCTTCGAAAAAAATTTACCAAATTCTATTATTTCTTCAAATTTCCGGGAAGTTCTATTTGAGTAAACTTGAGCCTAAAGGTCATTTCATTTGTACTGTCACCAATCAGCTTAACAACCCCAAAAAGTGTGAATTTGACACTAATTTAGATCATTTTAGGAACTTGAACAAAAGTTACTATTCATCTCTGCAACCCTGAAAACTATGGATTAGATAGATACTAATATCGGCCATTTTAAATTATTTTTACATATCACCCACTCCCTCTAGTGGTGCTAGGGGTAAATTATCCCCCACCCCAGTATTTTGTTCCAGGTTGTAACTCATGTGTGGTAAATGTTCATTATGTTCTTTTCCAATTATTCCTGCATCCGTAATATTTGTTTACTTTAGGTTTTATACATATTTGTTTTGTTTATTAGTCTTTACATTTTATTTAACTAAAATTTGAACAAAATCATTGTCATCATAGTCTTATAAAACAGGTAGAAAATATTAAGGCTCATAGCCCTTGTATACCCTAATTAATAGGGTTGGTGTTGGAAAAGAACACACATTCATCAAGAGACACTTAATAGGGAAGATGAAAGAAAGGGATCTAACCTCAGACTATATGGAAAAAAAGATGTAGATCCAGCTAGATCCCTTGAGATTGCCAAGCCCATACTCACCGAAGTGAGCCCCTGAGGGGTACGTCCTTAGAGACTACACTGTAGGAAAATTTGATCAAAATTGATAAAGTTGATTTTGAGAAAATCATTATTTTGTGTTTTTTTTTTATGGCCATTAGCCTTAAATATTTAGGTAATAAAAAAGTCCTGAGATATGACGAATAATAATATACCCACAAACAAAATTTGATTAAAATTGGTTCATGCATTTGGGTTGTGGAGCACGCTCATACAACGGACATTATGATTTCAAAAAGAATTTTGGTAGTCAAGGAACTTCAAAACGGATATATCTGCAAACAATTTGACTTCTATTTTTTGACCCATCACATAACTTTCTCTATACTTCGTGTATGTTGATAAATAAAAATGACTACAAAAATATTATATGTGTAAAAATATGATATAATTATGTGTATTTGTACACCATTTTTCTAAATATACTTAATGACTGTCTGTCTTTACATAGGAGGACGAACATTTTCAATCAGTTTCAAGAACTGCATGTATGATATCATCTAATACATCAATAGCTGATGTATGGAGCAAACTTAATGAACAGTTTGATGTTATGTTCCATAAACGAGCTTTTATTCATTGGTATGTAAATGAAACCATGGAGGAACAGGACTTCATAGAAGCCAGAGAAAATTTGGCAGTTTTTAGAATTAGATTATGAGGAAATAAGCAAATTATTATAGAACAAACAAAATTATGTTTTTAACTGAAGAACATTTTGAATTAAGATTAATTAAATTTGTTTTTCTAAATTAATTAATTAGTTAAGCTTTGTTATTATAAATGTGTACTTTTAACATTTTTAAAACATTTAATGGTCAACTTTAATGTAATAGCAGATATTTCTTGTTGAAACTCCATATTCAAGGATAAAATAAAGCAAAAGCTTAAAGTTTCAAATATTTATTAGTATAATGAGCTACAATTGTTTCGCCTTGCGGCATCGACGGGCTACTGAAAATTTACAGGTATAGACAACTATTCAAAACATAAGTACAGGAAACTGAAATACAATAGAGAAATCGGGAAAGGTAGGGGGTGAC
Organism: Aphrophora alni; assembly: GCA_963513935.1. Taxonomy (NCBI): domain Eukaryota; kingdom Metazoa; phylum Arthropoda; class Insecta; order Hemiptera; family Aphrophoridae; genus Aphrophora; species Aphrophora alni. The sequence goes on along the minus strand of OY740765.1, from coordinate 124,964,126 downwards.
CTAGCAGGTAGATAAAGGTTGATGAACTATGGTACGGATGGGTTTTAAAAGAGGTGACGAATTTAATACAATTTGGTCATTTAAGTTGAGAATAGGCCTAAGTGAAATAGATCTATTTATTTCTAAACATTCTAAATTATTTAATCTATTGCTTTTATTTTCTATATGTAAGAGTTTAACATTCAATTTCGGATCAAAACTATGACCCGAGTCCAAAAGGTGGTTAGCAAAGTTAGAGTTTCTATAGCCATGTTTCCAGCTATTTACATGTTCTTTAATTCTAACTTTTATAGATCTACCTGTTTGACCTATGTACTCAGAGTCACAATCTTGACAAGATATTTTATAAACTCCACTATTTTCTAACATTTCTTTTTTATCTTTATTATTAACCAACATTTTCCCTAGATTTTTTGTACAATAAAATGCAACTTTACGATTACATTTAGTAGAAATAAGGTTACTGATTTTATAACTAGTTCTGTTGATATAAGATAATTTACAATATCTAACTATTTCAATGTTCTCGTTATGGGAAGAGTGGACTAAATTTTCAGCTCTACGCTTTAACTTTTTTCTTAAAATATCTATTAAACTAACATCATACTTATTATTAACAGCAATTTGTTTAACGACATTCAGTTCATCATAAAAGTCATTAGGTGAAAGAGGTATACTAATAAGTCTTGTATCATGCTGTGAAAAGCAGCATGTTTATGGCTGATAGGATGGTTAGAATCAGCAGGTATAACTGTATCTGTATAAGTAGCTTTTCTGAAAATTTTAAATTTATGATAACTATCACTGATATTAATGTTAAGGTCCAAGAAATTAATGCTGTTATTGTTACCCACTTCCATAGTGAACTGAATGTTGTTATTTACAGAATTTATGGTTTTAAGGAGAGAGTCTATGATAAACACCAATTCTATGATAGAGTTATTAACTTATCTAATATTAGTTTTGATAATAAAGAAATGAAGATTCTTAACAAAGGTCTTAAATACAACCCTAGATCTTCTCTAAAAAACAGTAATTTTGAAACTCTGTCTGTAGATATTGAATCTATAAATAAATTAGACGTTAACATTAAATATTTATGTTCAAATATAATTGGGGATACTGTTAAGAATCTTCCTAATAAACGTTATTTTAACAATGAAGTTAATATTATTAAACAAATACAAAATAAAGTGATAGATAACAACCTTGTTATTTCTAAAGCCGATAAAGGTAATTCAGTTGTTATTTTAGATAAAGTTAATTATGTTTGTAAAGTAGATGATATCCTTAATGATAACTCCTCTTTTAAAATATTAAAAAGTGATCCTACGTCTAATTATAGTAAACAAGTTAATAATTACATTAAGAATTGTACTAATTTATTCCCTAATAATGTTGGCCAATACTTGAGAGTTATGAACCCCCAACCACCTAGATTGTATGGCCTACCTAAGCTTCACAAACCCAACATTCCTTTTCGTCCCGTAGTATCTTTTAACAATGCTCCTACTTATAAATTGGCCCAAAAAGTCAATACTGTATTTAAAAGTGCCACTAATTTTACATCTAAATATAGTATTAAGAATTCTTTAGATTTAGTTAACAAAATTGGAAATGTTACTATACCTTCCAATGCTAAAATTGTATCTTTCGATGTTAAAAGCCTGTTTACAAGTATACCCATTAACCAATGTAAAAACATAGTCAATGATATTATTAGCGATACCAATGTTGATACTACACTTAGTAATGAATTAAAAACAGCCATAGAAATTTGCATTTGTCAAAATTATTTTAAATTTAACGATAAATTTTACCAACAAATAGAAGGGTTGGCAATGGGTTCACCTTTGTCACCTCTTCTAGCAGAAATTTTCATGGCTGATTTCGAAAATAATTTATTTGGTAAAGACAATCCTTTATTTAAAAATATAATTTATTGGTACCGTTATGTTGACGATGTTTTGTGTTTGTTTAGTGGCACTAATAGACAGTTAGACTCTCTCCTTAAAACCATAAATTCTGTAAATAACAACATTCAGTTCACTATGGAAGTGGGTAACAATAACAGCATTAATTTCTTGGACCTTAACATTAATATCAGTGATAGTTATCATAAATTTAAAATTTTCAGAAAAGCTACTTATACAGATACAGTTATACCTGCTGATTCTAACCATCCTATCAGCCATAAACATGCTGCTTTTCACAGCATGATACATAGACTTATTAGTATACCTCTTTCACCTAATGACTTTTATGATGAACTGAATGTCGTTAAACAAATTGCTGTTAATAATAAGTATGATGTTAGTTTAATAGATAATATTTTAAGAAAAAAGTTAAAGCGTAGAGCTGAAAATTTAGTCCACTCTTCCCATAACGAGAACATTGAAATAGTTAGATATTGTAAATTATCTTATATCAACAGAACTAGTTATAAAATCAGTAACCTTATTTCTACTAAATGTAATCGTAAAGTTGCATTTTATTGTACAAAAAATCTAGGGAAAATGTTGGTTAATAATAAAGATAAAAAAGAAATGTTAGAAAATAGTGGAGTTTATAAAATATCTTGTCAAGATTGTGACTCTGAGTACATAGGTCAAACAGGTAGATCTATAAAAGTTAGAATTAAAGAACATGTAAATAGCTGGAAACATGGCTATAGAAACTCTAACTTTGCTAACCACCTTTTGGACTCGGGTCATAGTTTTGATCCGAAATTGAATGTTAAACTCTTACATATAGAAAATAAAAGCAATAGATTAAATAATTTAGAATGTTTAGAAATAAATAGATCTATTTCACTTAGGCCTATTCTCAACTTAAATGACCAAATTGTATTAAATTCGTCACCTCTTTTAAAACCCATCCGTACCATAGTTCATCAACCTTTATCTACCTGCTAGGTCACCCCCTACCTTTCCCGATTTCTCTATTGTATTTCAGTTTCCTGTACTTATGTTTTGAATAGTTGTCTATACCTGTAAATTTTCAGTAGCCCGTCGATGCCGCAAGGCGAAACAATTGTAGCTCATTATACTAATAAATATTTGAAACTTTAAGCTTTTGCTTTATTTTATCCTTTAATGGTCATTCTGACAGATGTTTTCTCGTGAGTAAGCGTTCTGCCTGTTGTGGAGAATGCTCACTCCATATTAGCATTGCCATGTGACAGAGACAGTGAGAATTTCAATAGTTGTATATCAAGGATGGTTTCCAGATGGATTGCTGCTTTTGTTAAAAACAGCCCAGTAAAGATCTATGAATTTTTTCAGACTTAGGTTCATCGTTTTGTAACTGCATTAGTTTCCAGTCATCCAAAAGGACGTCTAGATTTGCCAAGGCATGGTCCTTGCAATCTCAAGTAAGTATATTTTGGCAGCTTTCGTTAGAGAATCTTTCATTAGGGTTTAGACATAACTTATTAAGAAGAAAGCTGGACACAGATGATTTGTTTACAACATGCTTAACAACCTCAACAAAATGTTCTTTAGCTTGAAGGCAGAAAAAGTTTTGTCCTATTCACAAACATTTTCATGTTGCTAATATTTTATCAGAAAACTTGATTTTCTCCAAAGGGAGTAAATGCTCAGTAAAAAAAAGAAGGAAAAAGTCAATTATTTTAAAATCAATGTCTTTGAGAACTTCAGACTAGCAAATGTACTGATTAACATAAGATATCATTTTTCTCAGAAAGATGCATAGAATTCATCTATGTAATAAATTTTTTTTTTTTTTGAAACGGTTTTGGAGTTAGTATGTTAGATGTCAAAAATGATATTAACTTTTTTCAGAAAAACCTGTATCACCCAAAATCAATAGCTTACTACCTTTTTCCAAGATAAACACAATTTTTGTGTATTATTTGTTAATATATTTAGGGGAAAAATAAATAAATTTGTTACATTTTCAAAATTTAAAAAAATATTTTATAAAAAAATGTAAAAAAAATCTTTTTTCTTTCAATAATTTACCAAAAATAGTAATATATCATTATGTTCAGAAAGGTGCATAGAATGTAGGTGTGTAGTGGAAAAAAAATGTTAGATGTATCACATTTGGAGTTTTTTGGTCAAATACCAAAATATCGAACAGTAAGGGAGCAGAAATTTCACAAAAATGGTAATCAATAACATACTAATAGATTTTTTGGAATTTTTTTAACCATAACTTGAGATTTGTGAATATATTTAGCGGAGAAAAATAATAATTTGTTACAATTTCAAAATAAAAATGACGATTTTGCCTAAAATCGTGATTCTCTGACGCTTGAGGTTAGGTGACACCTCGACAATTTATGCGTAATTAGTAACTTTCTAAAGCTAGGCCTAAGACAAAATCACTAGATTTCACTAAAACAATATACTTTACAAAGAATAACACACATATTCACTTGTATAATCATATAAAACACTAAATATAAGAAAATTTGGTACTTTAGAAATAAAAACACATATTGTAACTTGTATACACAATTTACAATATACAATTTGTATACACAAACCTTTAAAATAACAGAAATAATAAAAATATGTTTTTAAACATAGAAAAGGGATTATGTCATTTTGTAAACTGCACCGAATGCCAAATGAATTTCGTCTTGTCCAAGTTTCTTCTATGGTCAAGTATAAATATCTCTGGATCTGTGAGACTCAGAAAAAATTTGTAATCTATGGTTTGAAAGAGAAAGATAAAATTTGTAATCTACGGTTTGAAAGAGAAAGATGTGATCTATAGAACAGTGTTTTGGTCAACCCGTTTGACAGAAATATATATTTGTAATCAAATCGGGAAAAATAGCTTCACGTTTACGAAAAGGAGCAGAGTTGAAATTTACGATTTTACGCATCAAAAATATGCGAACTTCACCAGTTTTTGGAATATTATTTATAACGTTTTGTGGTTTTTTTTTTTTTTTTTTTTTTTTTACAAAACACCTTATAACTTATGAAATAGGTGAGACATTGAATTCATATTTAATGTACACAACTTTAGCAAAAACGAAAATTGTATTTTGTATATATATTCAAAATGGCGGCCATTTGAAGCGTTTTACTTTTAAATGACAAACAAATCAGATTATACATTTTTTTCTGTACATCAAGGATAACAGTCATTAACAAAAGACTGAAAACATTATTTCTGGGTAAGTGTGTGGTACTTGTTGTTTGACTGGAGTGTTCAAGCTGGTAAGTCAGTTAGTTTGTTTAATTAAATTCAGGAGGCTATTGATAGGTAATGCAGTTTAGCTCAAACCAACAATGTTGGAGAGATGGGGCCCAATATGTTTTAACCCTATTCCTAATTTTCTCTACTTTATGTGAGAAACTAAATTATCGTTCTTGTATTAAAACTAATCTTGATTTTATATGATTTATTAAATATAAAATTATTATGCAGTATAATATGTGTACAATTTTAAATTTCAGATTTTATCTTTGAAAGGTCAGTGTCCGAAATTATAATATACTAATAACAGTTATATTCAAAAACCAAATAATTTTTAGCATATTTTACATAATAAATAGATTGCCATCTCTATGATAAAGGTTAAAGCTCAGAAATTAAAGGCTCTAGTGCTGCCATATAACTGCTAACTTCAGTGACAGTATGCCATATTTCATGCTCACTAGTGCTTTGGCATTCAAAACCTGAACCCTCAAAAAAAAAAACTATGATCTGTTCAAACCACACATTTAGAATCACATTATCCTATTCAATGGTCATTATTAGTGTTATAGCAAGGTAGAATGTGACAATGTAGAATTATATAAGCTAATTTTTCAGTTGATTTTATCTATTGCTGTTAATAAATTTGTTTTTATTTTCATAATCACATTAAAATAAATATGTAAAATTGAAACACGAAAATGTTAGGTGTCATGGAACCTCTGAACTGACTCAAATATACGTAAATCGCAGAAGGTAAGAACAAAATATAATTATTTGTATTATAATTGTGACTTAGATACCTTACCATAATGGGTGTGAAACATAAAATTAGATATCTGAACAAGGTATATCTCTGATGTACTTCATTACAGCAATTAAAACTGTCTCTCTGTACATGAAAATCTCAACCTTTGTTAATACAAAGTGAAGAATTTATATATTAAAACTCATGTTTGCAAATAACTTTTTGAAATTGGAACTATTTTTTTAGTAAAAGTGTGTTTTTAAGAACACAACTCTTAACATGTATCAACACCACAGGTACAGCTGAATTTTTGTAAGCTGGTACTTGGCTCTTAGGTAGAAATTGTGTAATCGTTGTCTAGAAAACATCAGGAACACCCCTCATGGGGGCCATAAATCGCGGCCAGCCCAGCCCAGCAAGCTTCCCCTTATAACTGATAAGTTATTAAACATTGATGTTGATTTTGTCCAATTATTATGAGATATTTAATTTGTCAAAATCGAAAAACCATCATAGTATAATCGAAAAACACTTTGGATATTATCAGTATTTACGAAAGATACTTTTTGAGAACTTTAGAACATTTCGAAAAAATCTCGACTTTTATCACTTTAGAATTGCAATATAATTTCTCTCTTGAACGTCAATTAAAATATTTTCCTAGATATCAATAGGGGACCGGATACAGATGTAAACTAAGGTCTTTAAAAGTTTCTTTTCCAGACAATCCATTATTGTGCATGTTAAAAAAATATATATTTGAACAACATAAATTCCTTACTTTATACAAAAAATTATTTATTATACTAATATTTTCGACATTAACCTCTTGATGCCCACGCCCGTATATATGCGAGCAGACGACTGCCCTGCCAGCAGCCCCGCCGCATATATGCGAGTTGGCGTCACCTGTTTTATATCTCATTTTTTTTGCGTGTTAGCAGTTATACTGCTATGACGTATTTGGTATTGAACTGTTCAGCAGAATGCAGGGAAATGAGAGGTAATTTTTGTTTTAGTGCGTCAGTCTGCATCACTGCAATATCCGGTTCACTTTCGTTATTTCGCCAGCTGTCACTGTATAGCTGTGGTAGCAAAACATATATAGCTTGTATATTTGTTCTTTTTTAATTTAATGTAAAAGCTACAATAAACAGTGTGAAAATCTGCATTTTTTACTTTTACGTTTGTTTACATTTTTGCATATAAGTTATAATATTTTTTATGATATATGTCTATATATATATATATTTTTTTTGTGTAGGGAATTAAATTTCCTACAAAATGTATGTAACGATTTTCCAATAAAAAAAAATTATAACTTTACTTTTGAAATTTCAATATAAAATTTTAAAAAATAAAGTAAAAAATAATAATAATTTGGCCTAGATAATGTAACTTTTTATACCATTTTCATATTCCCCTGTTCTTTCTGGAAAAAAAAAAAAAAAAATTACATTGATAGGTTTGCTTCATATTTAGATTTTATATAAATTTTCATAATGTCTGCAAATTTGCGAAAAATACCCAGGCTGGAGCTTGTATTATTCTGATCATAAGTCGGGCATCAAAAGGTTAAGCCTAGGTAACACTGAACATTTTGACACTAAATTTGTTAAGATATCTTGTATACAATTTAATCTGTGTCGTTTATAACAAAGTTCTCCAAAAAACCATTTATACCTATGGCATTTTTGGGTGAGTGTGTGCATTTTAGATGTGTTACCGAATTTTCCAGTTATGAAAATTCCTTGTGGCACTCAAAAAGGGTTAAAGACTGTTATAATCCAATTATTTTAAATCACAATTTGTTTAAAACTTTTTGTGTAATTTAAAAATGGTAAACTAAATTGAAAACTAAACATTCAGCAAGTAAACAAAAAGAGGGGTGTGATGTTGGGTGAAGGGTGAAGGTAAGTAAATAAGGTCAAGATGATCTAGGGCTGGGTTATTAATTTTCTTTGCAATTAAACTTAAATATGTTGAAACTTTTAGAAATAAAACTAATAATAAATATCATTGTTAATAATATTTTATTTATGTGTTAATATTGTTTTTTAGTTTATATCACTTTTTGTGTTTTTTTTACTTCAAACTTTTTTTTCTCTTACCAGTTAAAGATTCACATTTCGTCATAATGTTCCCTCAAGGGTTCATCTATACCGAGTATGGCCAATCCCTAAAGACCCTAGCTTGTTCTACACTTTTTTATGGAGTCTTTCATTCTTCTTTCCTATCATGTCTCTCTTGTCAAACTTTTATTTTTTCCTATCCTGATGCTATTAGAGTATTCTAGGGCTAGTTTGTCTTTATAATCATTTGTTCCTTTTTTATAAGGATATGATGACCGAAAGGTTTTCGCCTTTAAACAACAAGAAACCAAAATCAACCTAATGGATTAGTATTGTCCGAATTTCTATTTAATATAGACAGTGAATTACTTCCACTACACTAGAAGGAATTATGGACTGAGTAAAACGAGAATTGTTTTACAAATTTGACTGTGAGAAACATTTGGAAAGGATTACTTAGAGAAAAATAATTGTACAGTTTCCTATTGACTCTAACCAGAAAACAATTCTTTTTTTGACTGTCCTTAGTTTGTTTTGTTAAACAACTGTATAACTTTCGAAATGGATGATAATGAATTTCCAAGTAGTGATTTTAAAGAAAATAAAATAAAAATATTCAGAAGCTAAGCCGAAGAAACTTTTAGTAAAAAGAAATTTTATTGAAGACATTGATAAATAAACTTTGATGTCTTGGTTTATCTTTAAAGTTTGAATAAAATGAAAACTTGGGAAATGTTTACAATTGGAAAACTCATTTTAAATTCATATTCGTCTTCTTTTATAAAATCATTGACTTTAAGGTTTGTGCATCTTTGTACTTAATGTTTATATAAGATATGATTGCAAAGAAAAACACTTTGTTTTTAATTTGATGTACAGAAATGCTAAAAAAATTGTAATATCACCATTCATTGTGTTCTTTTGTCATAAGAGGGCCTATATCGACTTTGTTATATCGATGAATAGAAATCAATCACACAGCCAAATAATTGATGCAAAATTTCTGTTCTTGGATAAATATTATCAATGCTAGAGCAACACTAACCCCTACAGCCATCTGTGATAATATTATTAAGGCGATAATTTGTTTTAAACCAAATATAATTTGGTGAAAGCTCTAAATTTTAGATGAGATTCAAAATACCAAGAGACAAAACTTAATTCAAGTTAACTATTTATTAAAATATGACTGAAATTAGTAGAGATTTTGAGATGTTATGTCTTTTAAAACTTCCTCAAGACCTATTGTTTTGTTCTCAACCGATAACAAACCTGACCAAATAACCAGAATCAAGAAAGATGTAGCGACCACACTAGCAATACTTAAAGCAAAATTTGAATTATCGTTTCAGGCAATCTTTAGATAATCGTATTTTTTTCAAATTTCGTTATTCTAGTTACTTCCGTCTACAAATTACAAACATTTTAAAATGTTTAATAAATTTACGGTAATAAATAGAATTTTTTTTTTTGATACTCATTGAGACGAAAATTGGGGTTAGGTAAATAACGTTTGTAAATGCCATTATATTGAACAAAATAAAATGATAGTAACTGTGAACTGCAACAATTATTTACTCCGCATGCAGGCAGTACATAAATCCTTCACTGGTCTAAACTGTTCTATCGATGACCCTACCAACCTTGTTAAAATCATTGTTTAATACGATATATTAACTTTTAATGGGAGTTGACCATTCATGATTGATTCATATTAACGTTTATTTATTGAACTCCTTATCTTTAATTACTTTAAGGACTTGTTGGCAACATGCGCCGCGGGGAATGGAAACGACCTGGTGGCAAGTTCCCGGTGCACGTGCATGCACTCTATACCCAGCACCACGTGTTGCTCTAACGGTTGGTGCAGTTTGTTGTTTAGTGTTTTGATATATTTGTGAAAGTGTAGCCTTTTCGCTAGGTGACTTCTGAAACCACCTTGGTCTCTTTCACCTTTTTTTACATAACTATAAAACTAGCTAAAATGACCCTATCATCCAACTTATCTAAATCAATTGCACAGTATCAATGCTCAAGAGATACCTCGAAGATAGGAATATTAAATAATACAGTAATAATTAATTGTGACTGGTTGTGTTCCACAGGGATCACTACTTTTGAAACACATTAATGGGGCAAAATTTGCTAGAAGAAATAGTTTCAATCTTGATTTAACCAATCCTAACTGGACCTAACCTATCTAAGATAGCTTAGCAATCATTGACATTAATTATCGATATATTTTTTATTGACTGAAAAATACCTTAACGTATTAAAGACATTGTAAGGTAATTATTCTATTCAATTTTTATTTAATTAAAAAATGTCTTTTTTTTTTTAATTTTCCATGTACTTGTAAGAGTCATCACCATGAAGAGTACACTGTTAACACCTTCCTGGGCCAACCCCCATAATTATTTTCTCATCTTACATTACTTGTCAAGTCATTATTCAGTAACAAACTTAATTAGTTTTTTACTGAAAACATCTGCACTATAAGTAATAATGTTTTCACGAATAGGGATCAAAAAATATAAATGGACTCTTGACAAAGGATTAAAGAGTTTTACATTTTGGGTGATTGATTATTCATATAACATCTTGAATAAATTTCAAATGAAACAGAAAATAATATGGGAATATAAAACTGAGATATTTCACCTTAAATTCAATCTTCAACTAAAAACGTTTTACTACAACCAAGATAATATTATAAAAGTGTGTTTATTAAATTCAATGGTACTTGTAGACAAATAGAACATACGAAAATATCTGTGAATGGTGTATCTGATAACAGAGTTCACTTGCGAGACTACAAATTATCTCAATATTAATTATTTTGATTTTACAATAGTAAAAATGCAAAGTAATTTTCAATACTAAATTTATTATAGAAAATCAATGATATATGAGAGAACTTTCCGCACAAACAATATAATACAAATAATTCTTAGACAGATATTTGATAGAACATTATGCCATACAAATAGTGTCTACTAATTAATAAGTGACAAATTTCCTATATGTCAAACAGGGAGAGGGTTTATATGTTTATATTAAGATTAAAGAGAATATTGAGGAATAATTAACTCGGACAGATGGACCATTCAAAATTAATCAACGCCTAATATTAAAGGGCCAACTTAATTTTTACTCATATATACTTGTATAATATAAGAAAACTTCAATCAACGTCGCACCACACGTTCATTACTTAATTTTGTTGATTATGTTTTCTGTTTAGTTGTATTATTGTATAGAGCTCTAAAGAATAAAGATAGGAATAACTGATGGAAAATCTAATCATGTAATATGCCGTGAAATGCGCCGTCGAAACGCAAGACATTTGGCCACGTTGAGGGAACGAAAACAAATTAAATATCAACGACAAAGTCGCCATGCTCAGTGATATAGTCTATGAGCTACAATAACTAAACGAAGTATTGAATAATTTGTATAGTAATTGATACGTTTCTTTAATAAATGATGGTCCCAAAAAAATTAACTCCCGGTTGGTGGATGGTTCATTGTTGTTTGTAATAGGACTAGAGCACCTTGTTCTTAATCATTAGGTGAAGCGTTAGCTGCCCATAGAGACCTGTTGGTTGTTTCCGCAGGTGCGAATAAATGGTACGGAAAAATATCCCTATTAAAGAGAGATATTCCTGTTTTTTCGAAACCCTTATGGCTGTGACAAAGGACATTTCTAAATTTGGCAGAAGATTGTGTTTTTATTAATTAATTATGTATATCTTTGCAGAAATTATGATTAATCAAATAAATAACAGTTATGTATGTTACAATAACATGTAAAACAGTCGATGGACATCATCTGGTAACCCAACCCATGAAAGAATATCATATATATTATAAAATCGATTTATACAAATTTATGGTATAAGTTGATACAACCTGACCTTCTAAACTTGGTACTCAAAACTTGGTTTCTTCGTCCTTGATTCTTTATATGAAATGTAAAGTATTTTTGTTAGTTTAAACCTAACCTATCCTAACAAGTATCGTATATCATATATATAATCTTATTTAAAAAGTCTTCATTCACCTTGATCGTGTCTGTCGTTTGGTTCTATCGAGTAACAAAGCCGTACATAAGCGAGGGAGCTTCAACACGCTACGTTTGTGTCGACTCGGACCTAACGTATCTCGTAATATTAGGGAGGTTGTTTTTAATCATAAACAGAAACTTTTTTTGTTTACTACAAAATGTTAGATTGAAATAAAACCAAAATTTTTATTTAGTCAATTACTTTATTAACAACAAAAAAAAAAAACTATTTCAAAGATGAAGTTCAAATATCTTCTGTTCATACACCCCTTTCCATATTTTACTTTTACAAGGACGTACAGAACATTATGATGGTGTTATGAGGATTTTTAATTTCTTAATTCATTATAATTTTCTCACAATTAACTACACATGACAAGAAGGTTGACAAGTGTTTGTGACAAAATAATTAAACCAACAGCTAATTTAATTGATATAAATTTTATTCCAAAGTAAAAATCGTTCACAAATTGAATGGGTTGCATTCAGTTACTTATGGTCCTTCACAGGTATCACAAAAGGAAAAGTTTCGATTACGGGGAAAATAGCCATTAATTCAATAAGGATTGCACCAAAGTATTATTTCTATTAGTAAAGTTTAATCGATTATTTATTTGTGTATACGACGTTTCGATAGTATATTTCCACTCTCGTTATCTAGTAGTAAAACTTTAACAAAAATGATTTTTTAAAAAAATAATTATATCAAACAGCAAAAAAGGGTAGGGGGGGGGGAATTATTTTTCAGTTTTAATTTTTTTCACCACCATTTTGTTGTGTGTGGATGATCAGGTTTTAAAATTACATATTCTGTTTGGTCTTTTTATGAAGAAAAAAGTAATTCATCACATAATTTATGTTCTCATAAAAATATCGAGAGGCTACCGCCCCCCCCCCTTTAGGCTCTGCAACCCGAATATAATATTTTTCATTAAATCCTCCCAAATAAAATGGCGCAAACCCCATTCAAATATCCTAAAAAAATAGTCGAGAGGGTGCAGGTTTCTTTTCAGCCATTTTACTTTTTGGGCCGCCATTTTGTTTAGGATAATCTGATTGATACTTCAATTACAGATTATTTCTCGGCTTTCCAATGACAAGGATATTTGATTTGTCAGATTTCATTTAAAAAAGTAGCCTTTTGTATGTTCTATGGCAAAAATAGCCAACTACTTAAAGGTTGAGTTAACAAGTAAGGGTCTCAGGAAATGTAGGCATGATCATAGATCCCTTAAACCATATAATTTACAAATCGATCCCCAAAATGTCAATTTTAAAATTCTGAATAAAAATTCAGTAAAGGACTCGAGGATATTAAAAAACTTTTTGGCTGTGTGTTATTTCACAAATCAACACATATTGTGACATCTGTTTCAAAATTGGGCCCTAATCATTTTCATACAAATATAATCATTGTCATAGTTGTCTGAAGATGGTTAATAGTCAGCAGATACAAATAACAAGAAATACAATAAAAGAAACACAGAAATTTGCAATGAATAAAACACGCACACACACTAATACTAGGCAATATAGTTACATACAAACAACACTAACTTTGCCTACATTTTAATGCGAAGGCGTTAGTAAAATGTTTTAGTGTCAAAGGGTTTTAACCATTAAATTGAAATCTTCATTTCCCTGGAGAACGTTGCTACCCAGTTTTATAGAAAAAAAATCCCTTTGTTACCAATTTCTTACTCTTTCTTCATAACGGTCAGTTGTACGATCCTCCTGGATTTTCCTCGCTTCGGCTTCGGCTTCATCCTAGGGGTATGTACGCAAGCAAATATTTATTTATTTAAGTTTTTTATAATTTCCGTATCGGCGATGCGCAACGCGTAGAAGTTTCCAGAACACCCCTAATTTTTGCTTCCAATTTACGTTCGAAATCTGCTCCTTTTTCGTACATGTGATATGGCAAATT